>WNWK01021179.1:0-34475 GCA_009830355.1 Cherax destructor | reverse complement strand
TATACCCCATAGGGAACTTGGACCCAAAGGAGATGGGGGAAGATAGAATTTTGGGAAAATGAGTTTTTGTTTTTTTTTTATTAAAATTTTGAAAAAATTTTACCCCATAGGGGTTCCCAAATTTTTGACCTCCATAGACCCCCAATAAAAAATTCGAAGAATAAAAAAAAAATTTGAAAATAAAAAAAAATCAAAAAAGGGGGAGGGGGGGCGATCCGAGCAGAAGGCCCCGCGGTAGCGAAAGGGGGCCCGGGGCCGGCCCGGGCGGGGGCGGGGGGCGGCGCGGCGGGGTTGGAGCGGGGAAGGGAGCCCGCCGGGGATGAGGGGTCTCAGGTGGAGGGGGGGGGTGGGGTCTGTTGGGGATGAAAAAAAAACCCCAAGTGGAGGGGGCCCCGGCCCGGAAGGGGGGGGACCCGCCCCGGGAAGTGGGGGGGCCCGGGTGGGGAAGTGGGGGGGGGTGACTCGCCTTTTGGGATTTCCCTACAGAGACATTTCCCAAATTTTTATATATATATATATATATATATATATATATATATATATATATATATATATATATATATATATATATATATCATGTGTGCCGATTAGTAAACTTGCGATTTTGGCTTAAATAGCAACGCTCACCTTGCCATATAAGACAAGTGAAAATTTGTGTATGCAATAATTTCGCCAAAATCATTCAGAACATAACGAAAAAATATATTTCATTGTGTTTGTTTATTAATAAATTAATGTTAACGTATCTAAAATATATTTAGTTGGGTTAGGCTAAATTAAATTGCGCTTGTTGTAATAAGGTTAGGTAGGTTTTCAAAGTTTCTCTTGGTACAAAATTATAAATTCTTACATAAACATAAATTAAAAAATATATCTTTAAACGTATAAGAGAAAATTTTAGAAAGGACTTAATTTTAGATGAGTTCTTGCTAATTGACCAGTTTTACCTAATCGGCACGACATATATATATATTTTTATTAACACATCGGCCGATTCCCACCAAGGCAGGGTGGCCCGAAAAGAAAAACTTTCATCATCATTCACTCCATCACTGTCTTGCCAGAAGGGTGCTTTACACTACAGTTTTAAAACTGCAACATTAACACCCTCCTTCAGAGTGCCGGCACTGTACTTCCCATCTCCAGAACTCAAGTCCGGCCTGCCGGTTTCCTGAATCCTTCATAAATGTTACTTTGCTCACACTCCAACAGCACGTCAAGTATTAAAACCATATGCCTCCATTCACTCCTATCAAATACGCTCACAATGCTTGCTGGAAGTCCAAGCCCTCGCACACAAAACTTCCTTTACCCCTCCCTCCAACCTTTCCTAGGCCGACCCCTACCCCGCCTTCCCTCCACTACAGATTTATACACTCTCGAAGTCACTCTGTCTCGTTCCATTCTCTCTACATGTCCAAACCACCTCAACAACCCCTCCTCAGCTCTCTGGACAATCGTTTTGGTAAACCCGCACCTCCTCCTAATTTCCAAACTCCGAATTCTCTGCATTATATTCACACCACACATTGACCTCAGACATGACATCTCCACTGCCTCCAGCCTTCTCCTCGTTGCAACATTCATCACCCATGCTTCACACCCATATAAGAGCGTTGGTATAACTATACTCTCATACATTCCCTCTTTACTTCCATGGACAAGGTTCTTTGTCTCCACAGACTCGAAGTGCTCCACTCACCCTTTTCCCTCATCAATTCTATGATTCACCTCATCTTTCATAGACCCATCCGCTGACATGTCCACTCCCAAATATCTGAATACATTCACCTCCTCCATACTTCTCCCTCCAATCTGATATCCAATCTTTCGTCACCTATTCTTTTTGTTATCCTCATCACCTTACTCTTTCCTATATTCACTTTCAATTTTCTTCTTTTACACACCCTACCAAATTCATCCACCAACCTCTGCAGCTTCTCTTCAGAATCTCCCAAAAGCACAGTGTCATCAGCAAAAGCAACTGTGACAACTCCACTTTGTATTTGCTTCTTTATCTTTTAGCCCAACACCTCTTGCCAAGACCCTCGCATTCACTTCTCTTACAACCCCATCTATAAATATATTGAACAACCACGGTGACATCACACATCCTTGTCTAAGGCCCACTTTTACTGGAAATAGTCCCCTTCCCTCCTACACACTCTAACCTGAGCCTCACTATCCTCATAAAAACTCTTCACTGCTTTCAGTAACCTTCCTCCTATTCCATACACCTGCAACATCTGCCACATTGCCCCCTATCTACCCTATCATACGCCTTTTCCAAATCCATAAATGCCACAAAAACATCTTTACCCTTATCCAAATACTGTTCACCTATATGTTTCACTGTAAACACTTGGTCTACACACCCCTACCTTTCCTAAAGCCCCTTGTTCATCTGCTATCCTGCTTTCTGTTTTACTCTTAATTCTTTCAATAATAACTCTACCATACACTTTACCAGGTACACTCAACAGACTTATTCCCCTATAATTTTTGCACTCTCTTTTGTCCCCTTTGCCTTTATACAAAGGAACAATACACGCTCTCTGCCAATCCCTAGGTACCTTACCCTCTTCCATACATTTATTAAATAATAGCACCAACCACTCCAAAATTATATCCCCACCTGCTTTTAACATTTCTATCTTTATCCCATCAATCCCAGCTGCCTTACCCCTTTCATTCTACCCACTGCCTCACGAACTTCCCCTACACCCACAACTGGCTCTTCCACACTCCTACAAGATGTTATTCCTCCTTGCCCTACACACGAAATCACAGCTTCCTGTCTTCATCAACATTTAACAAATCCTCAAAATATTCTCTCCATCTTCCCGATACCTCTAACTCTCCATTTAATAACTCTCCTCTCTATTTTTAACTGTCAAATCCATTTGTTCTCTAGGCTTCCTCAACTATTAATCTCATTCCAAAACTTTTCTTATTTTCAACAAAATTTGCTGATAACATCTCACCCATCTCTCATCTGCTCTCTTTTTACATTGCTTCACCACTCTTTTTACCTCCTTTTCTCTCCATATACTCTTCCCTCCTTGCATCACTTCTACTTTGTAAAAACCTCTCATATGCTAACTTTTCTTCCTTACTACTCTCTTTACATCATCATTCCACCAATCGCTCCTCTTCCTCCGCACCCACTCGCCTGTAACCACAAACTTCTGCTGAACACTCTAACACTACATTTTTAAATCTACCCCATACATTTTCGACCCCATTGCCTACCCCTCACTAGCCCATCTATCCTCCAATAGTTGTTTATATCTTACCCTAACTGCCTCCTCTTTTAGTTTATAAACCTTCACCTCTCTTTTACTTACTGATTCTATTTTCCTTGTATCCCATCTACCTTTTACTCCCACTGTAGCTATAACTAAAAAGTGATCTGATATATCTGTAGCCCCTCTATAAACATGTACATCCTGAAGTCTACTCAACAGTCTTTTATCTACCAATACATAGTCCAACAAACTACTGTCATTACGCCTACATCATATATATATATATATATATATATATATATATATATATATATATATATATATATATATATATGTCGTGCCGATTAGGTAAAACTTCGATTTTGGCTTAAATAGCAACGCTCACCTTGCCATTTAAGACAAGTGAAAATTTGTGTATGCAATAATTTCGCCAAAATCATTCTGAACATAACGAAAAATATATTTCATTGTGTTTGTTTATTATCAAAATGATGTTAACGTATCTAAAACATATTTAGCTGGGTTAGGCTAAATTAAATTGCGCTTGTTGTAATACATTAATATAAATGAAAAAAATATATCTTTAAACGTATAAGAGAAAATTTTAGAAAGGACTTAATTTTAGATGAGTTCTTGCTAATTGACCAGTTTTACCTAATCGGCACGACATATATATATATATATATATCGTGCTGATTAGGTAAAACTTGGGATTTTGGCTTAAATAGCAACGCTCATCTTGCCATATAAGACAAGTGAAAATTTGTGTATGCAATAATTTCGCCAAAATCATTCTGAACCTAACGAAAAAATATATTTCATTGTGTTTGTTTATTATTAAATTAATGTTAACGTACCTAAAATATATTTAGTTGGGTTAGGCTAAATTAAATATCGCTTGTTGTAATAAGGTTAGGTAGGTTTTCAAAGTTTCTCTTGGTACAAAAATATAAATTCTTACATTAACATATATATATATATATATATATATATATATATATATATATATATATATATATATATATATATATATATATATATATATATATATATATATATATATATATATATATATATATATATATATATATGTCGTGCCGATTAGGTAAAACTGGTCAATTAGCAAGAACTCATTTAAAATTAGGTCTTTTCTAAAATTTTCTCTTATACGTTTAAAGATATATTTTTTTCATTTATGTTAATGTAAGAATTTATAATTTTGTACCAAGAGAAACTTTGAAAACCTACCTAACCTTATTACAACAAGCGCAATTTAATTTAGCCTAACCCAGCTAAATATATTTTAGATACGTTAACATTAATTTAATAATAAACAAACACAATGAAATAAAAAAAATCGTTAGGTTCAGAATGATTTTTGCGAAGTTATTGCATACACAAATTTTCGCTTGTCTTATATGGCAAGAAGAGAGTTGCTATTTAAGCCAAAATCGCAAGTTTTACCTAATCGGCAGGACATATATATATGTAAAACAACCACAGTAAAAAATTGTGAAATTCTAAGCACTTTTGTGATTTCTCACATTATCAATGACCTGTAAAAAATAACAGCAGAATACCTATAATGCGGAAATATCACCTCAGTTACGATATATCATCTGTCCCCGAAGTTGTTGAGGTGATTTTGTCATTTAGAGTAGATGCACCAGAACAGGGTGACATGGAGGGTGTATAAATCTTTGGTGGAGAGAAGGCGCGGTCGTCCTAGTAGAGGAAGGAGGGAGGGGGTCTAGGTTTTCTGTGCTACTGGCCTGGATATACAATAGGCATGTGTGAGTGTAATAAATAGAAGTGATTGAAAAATTATTTTTGGGACTTTATGAGCTGTTGGAGTGTGACCTGGGTAATATTTTGTGAAAGGAGCTAGGGAAACCACTTAGCCGGACTTGAGTCCTGGAGGTGGGCGAACAAAAAGTTTTTCTGGTCACCCTGTCTCGGTGGAAGACGGCGAGCATTGTTTTAAAAAGTAATGGAAGGCGTAAGGAAACTTATAATAATTTGGTATGTTTTTAATTCTTGCAGTGTTTAGTAACCTGTCTTTCAATAATTTTGTAGTGTTTATATGAAGAGATAGAGAATATTACTTGTATAGAGTGCACCGGTGTTTATTTTGATGCCATGTTTTTATTAATAAATGATTTTCTCTACCCAGATGTGTGGTGCCAAATTGTGATGACAACAATACCCATTACAAGGAGAACTTTACTGAGTGGGCCATCCCAGAGGGTGACCAGTGTCATGTCTGGACACTCAAAAACAACATTACTAACCAATGTGAGCCAGATGCATTTTTCAATACAACTACATCTTGCTCACAGTGGGTTTATGACACTTCTTTGTTCTCTGCAACTACTGTCACAGAGGTTAGTGAGCATAAAACATATATTAGTCATATTAATGCAGGTTTATGTTAATATTGTAGATGGATATGCTTGGTTTGAACCTACAGCGAGTGCAAAGTCACCGTCTGATTCCTTGCAGCTATTTACGTATGTATATATATATATATATATATATTTTTTTTTATTAACACATCAGCCGATTCCCACCAAGGCAGGGTGGCCCGAAAAAGAAAAACTTTCATCATCATTCACTCCATCACTGTCTTGCCAGAAGGGTGCTTTACACTACAGTTATAAAAATGCAACATTAACACCCCTCCTTCAGAGTGCCGGCACTGTACTTCCCATCTCCAGAACTCAAGTCCGGCCTGCCGGTTTCCCTGAATCCCTTCATAAATGTTACTTTGCTCACACTCCAACAGCACGTCAAGTATTAAAAACCATATGCCTCCATTCACTCCTATCAAATACGCTCACACATGCTTGCTGGAAGTCCAAGCCCTCGCACACAAAACTTCCTTTACCCCTCCCTCCAACCTTTCCTAGGCCGACCCTACCCCTCCTTCCCTCCACTACAGATTTATACACTCTCGAAGTCACTCTGTCTCGTTCCATTTTCTCTACATGTCCAAACCACCTCAACAACCCCTCCTCAGCTCTCTGGACAATCGTTTTGGTAATCCCGCACCTCCTCCTAATTTCCAAACTCCGAATTCTCTGCATTATATTCACACCACACATTGACCTCAGACATGACATCTCCACTGCCTCCAGCCTTCTCCTCGTTGCAACATTCATCACCCATGCTTCACACCCATATAAGAGCGTTGGTATAACTATACTCTCATACATTCCCCTTTACTTCCATGGACAAGGTTCTTTGTCTCCACAGACTCCGAAGTGCTCCACTCACCCTTTTCCCTCATCAATTCTATGATTCACCTCATCCTTCATAGACCCATCCGCCGACATGTCCACTCCCAAATATCTGAATACATTCACCTCCTCCATACTCTCTCCCTCCAATCTGATATCCAATCTTTCGTCACCTATTCTTTTTGTTATCCTCATCACCTTACTCTTTCCTATATTCACTTTCAATTTTCTTCTTTTACACACCCTACCAAATTCATCCACCAACCTCTGCAACTTCTCTTCAGAATCTCCCAAAAGCACAGTGTCATCAGCTAAAAGCAACTGTGACAACTCCCACTTTGTATTTGCTTCTTTATCTTTTAGCCCAACACCTCTTGCCAAGACCCTCGCATTCACTTCTCTTACAACCCCATCTATAAATATATTGAACAACCACGGTGACATCACACATCCTTGTCTAAGGCCCACTTTTACTGGGAAATAGTCCCCTTCCCTCCTACACACTCTAACCTGAGCCTCACTATCCTCATAAAAACTCTTCACTGCTTTCAGTAACCTTCCTCCTATTCCATACACCTGCAACATCTGCCACATTGCCCCCCTATCTACCCTATCATACGCCTTTTCCAAATCCATAAATGCCACAAAAACATCTTTACCCTTATCCAAATACTGTTCACCTATATGTTTCACTGTAAACATTTGGTCTACACACCCCCTACCTTTCCTAAAGCCCCCTTGTTCATCTGCTATCCTGCTTTCTGTTTTACTCTTAATTCTTTCAATAATAACTCTACCATACACTTTACCAGGTACACTCAACAGACTTATTCCCCTATAATTTTTGCACTCTTTTTTGTCCCCTTTGCCATTATACAAAGGAACAATACACCTCTCTGCCAATCCCTAGGTACCTTACCCTCTTCCATACATTTATTTAATAATAGCACCAACCACTCCAAAATTATATCCCCACCTGCTTTTAACATTTCTATCTTTATCCCATCAATCCCAGCTGCCTTACCCCTTTCATTCTACCCACTGCCTCACGAACTTCCCTACACCCACAACTGGCTCTTCCACACTCCTACAAGATGTTATTCCTCCTTGCCCTACACACGAAATCACAGCTTCCCTATATATATATATATATATATATATATATATATATATATATATATATATATATATATATATATATATATATATATATATATATATGTCGTGCCGAAATAGGTAAAACTGGTCAATTAGCAAAACCTCGTTTAAAATTAAGTAATTTCTAAAATTTTCTCTTATACGTTTAAAGATCTATATTTTTTATATGTTAATTTAAAAAATAGTAATTTTGCACCAAAAGAACCTTAGAAAACTTACCTAACCTTATTATAACAAGCGCAGTTTAATTTAGCCTAACCCCACTAAATATATTTTAGATAGGTTTACAATAACAAACACAATGAAATATATTTTTTTTCATTAGGTTCAAAATGCTTTTTGCAAAATTATTGCATACACAAATTTTCGCTTGCCTTATTCGGCATGAAGAACGTTGCTATTCAAGCCAAATTCGAAAGTTTTACGTATTCGGCACGACATGTACATACATATGCACAACAATCACTGCGGGAGCTCGGTCGTAAAGCAGAGGGTAAAACAGCTGTGATTGATGGAATCAAGACAGAAACGTTAATGCAGATGGGGATATAGTTTTGGAATGGTTAATGTTTTTATTTAATAAATGTACGAGCGAGGGAAAGGTACCTAAAGCTTGGCAATAGAGCATGCATAATTCCTTTGTGTAAAGGGAAAGGAGACAAAAGAGTGTAAGAATTACTGGGTATACGTGGAGTATACCTGGCAATGAGTATGGTAGACTTGTTGATGAAAGAATTAAGAATAAGCCGGAGAGTAGGATCGCAGATGAACAAGGAGGCTTTAGGAAGGGTATGGGATTTGTAGATAAAAGGTTTACATTGAAGCACATAAGTGAACAGTATTTAGTTAAGGGCAAAGAGGTTTTCATTGCATTTATTGATTAGGAAAAGGCATGTGATAGGGTGGATAGGGGATCAACATGGCAGATGTTGTAAGTGTAGAGTTAAGAGTTTTACGAGGATAGTGAGGTTCAGGTCATGGTATGTAGGAGAGAGGGAGATTATTTCCCAGTAAGAAGGCCTTAGACAGGGATGTGTGATATCGCCATGGTTGTTAAAATATTTATAGATAGGCTTGTAAGAAAAGTGAATGCTCTGGTGTTGGGAAGAGGGATGGAATTGAAAGATAAGGAATCTAACACAAAGTGAGTTTTATCATACACACACAACCCGCACATATAAAAAAGAGAGACTGTAAATGGTCCAAGTCGGACCGAAACGTCGTCGTAAGCTCCTCTCTTTTTTATATGTGCGGGTTGTGTGTGTATGATAAAACTCACTTTGTGTTAGATTCCTTATCTTTCAATTCCATCCCTCTTCCCAACACCAGAGCATTCACTTTTCTTACAAGCCTATCTATAAATATTTTTTATATGTGCGGGTTGTGTGTGTATTGTTCCAGTCACGGTATTGTCCCTTTTTTGTTATTTATGAGTTTTATCAGTGTTGCTTTTTGCTGATGACACTGTTTTTAGGAGATTCTGAATAGAGGTTGCAGTGGTTGGTGGACGAATTTGGAAGGGTGTGCGTCTAAGATGGCTCTACGAAAGACAAAGTTAACAAAAAAATTGATGAGGAGAAGAAGGTGAACGATGTACTGAGGAGTCTGTGGAGACAAAAGACATTACCCATAGAAACAATGAGGGAATATATGAGAGAATAGTGGAACCAACGCCGTTATATATGTGTGAAGCATGAGTGGTGAATATTACAACAAGGAAAAGGCTGGAGGCTGGAGGTTAGAGTATGTATGAGGGAGGGATGTGTGATGTCACCATGGTTGTTCGATGTATTTATAGATGGTGTTGTAGGAGAAGTGAATGCTCGGGTGTTGGCAAGAGGTGTGGGGTTAATAGATGAAGAATATAACACAAAGTGGGAGTTGTCACAGTTGCTCTTTGTTGATGACACTGTGCTTTTGGGAGATTCCAAAGAGAAGTTGCAGAGGTTGGTGGATGAATTTGGTAAGGTATGTAAAAAAAGGAAATTAAAAGTGAATACTGGAAAGAGTAAAGTGATGAGGATAAAAAAAAATAGGAAACGGAAGATTGGATATCAGATTGGAGGGAGTGGACATGTCAGCAGATGGGTCTATGTAAGAGGAGGTGAATCATAGAATTGACGAGGGAAAAAAGGTGAGTGGTGCACTGAGGAGTCTGTGGAGACAAAGAACTTAATCCATGGAAGCAAAGAGGGGAATGTATGAGAGTAGTTATACCAATGCTCTTATATGGGTATGAAGCAAGGGTGGTGAATGTTGCTACAAGGAGAAGGCTGGAGGCAGTGGAAATGTCATGTCTGAGGGCAATGTGTAGTATAAATATAAATCAGAGAATCCATAGTTTGGAGATTAGGAGGTGTCGGATTACCAAAACTATTATCCAGAGAGCTGAGGAGGGGTTGTTGATGTGGTTCAGAAATGTAAATAGGATGGAACGAAATAGAATGATTTCGAGAGTGTATAATTTTGTAGTGGAGGGAAGGCGGGGTAGGGGTCGGCCTAGGAAAGGTTGGAGGGAGGGGGTAAAGAAGGTTTTGTGTGCAAGGGGCTTGCACTTTCAGCAAGCCTGCGTGAGCATATTAGATAGGAACAAATAGAGACAAATGGTTTTTATGACTTGATGTGCGGTTGAAATGTGAGCAAGGTAACATTTATGAAGGGATTCAGGGAAACTGGCAGGCCAGATTTGAGTCCTGGACGTGGGAAGTACAGTGCCTGTACTCTGAAGGAGGGGTGTTACTGTTACAGTTTTATAACTGTAGTGTAAGCACGCCTCTGGCAAGACAGTGATGGAGTGAATGATGATGAAAGTTTTTCTTTTTCGGGCTATCTTGCCTTAGTGGGAAGCGGCCGATGTGTTACTAAAAAAAAATCTGCCATGTGTGCCAGAGGGAGGCTGTGGGCATCCCTCTCTGTGGTTTGGGCATAATATCTTCCAATCAAGAACACCTGGCAGGATTATCAACAGGATGAAAAGCAGGGGTGCCACTATCACGTTGAGAGACAACGCAATAATTGTCAGGGGCCCAAGACTGTTCAACTGCCTCCCAGCGTACATAAGGGGGATTACCAAAAGACCCCTGGCTGTCTTCAAGCAGGCACTGGACAGGCACCTAAAGTCAGTGCCTGACCAGCCGGGCTGTGGTTCGTACGTCGGACTGCGTGCGGCCAGCAGCAACAGCCTGGTTGATCAGGCTCTGATTCACCATGAGGCCTGGTCACAGACCGGGCCGCGGGGGTGTTGACTTTCTCCAGGTAAACTCCAGGTAAAGAGGGTGGTGTGTGAATACCTGCAGCTCGTTTTGGAGTGGCAAGATGACCCTGCATTACATTTCTTCCATTAGAATCAAGAAAAGTGTTGTGTACATGAAGTGAGTGCCAGAGGAGTGAGGGAGGGTACATAAAGGGCATCTCATCTGAGGGTAGGAGGGGGTAGTGAGAAAAGGGGTAGAACTGTGTGTTTCCCCCTACACCAAACACACACTCATACACGGTGCAGACTCATTCTGATGAAGGAGTGGTTGTTCACCTTGTGTGTATAGTGTAGAGTGTATAGCAGTGTACTCACCTAATTGTGGTTGCAGGGGTCGAGACTCAGCTCCTGGCCCCGAGACTCAGCTCCTGTGTGTTGTTTATAGTGGGGGAATGTGTAGGGTGTTTAGTGTTGTGTTACATTTAGCGATGTGTCGTGGAGTGAGATGAGTGAGCAACTCTGCCAGGCCATTACCCCACATCCTCTCCTCCCTCCTCCTCATCACTCATCACACCACCTCCACTCCTCCCTCCTCCTCATCACTCATCACACCACCTCCACTCCTCCCTCCCTCCCTCCCCTGCCTACTATGAGTACGTGAGAGCCTACAGGAAACCCTCAATTCTCTTGTTTGGTGAACACGAAATTCCCTCTTCAGAGGATATTCAACAGGGTTACCCACTCGCTCCAGCCTGCTCAGCGAGCTTAATATCTGGTACCTGGATGATGTCCCCAAACTCGATCGCTAGCGCACTCAGCCCACACACTGAGGTCCGGAGTTCGAATCCCTGGAACAGCTGGAAAACATTAGGATGTGTTTCCATAAGACACCTGCCGTTCATGTTCACCCATCAGTATAAAATGGGTACCTGGGTGTTAGTTGACTGGTGTGGGTCGCATCCTGGGCAAAATTTACCAAATTTGCCCGAAATGCTCTGGATAACAAGGGGCTTTCTATATAGTAGTATGTCATTGATGTCAGCTAGGCCTGTATACCTTGTACATGTACTTGTAGTAATAAAGATATTTATTATTATTATTATTATTATTATTATTATTAATATGTACAGAAGAGTCCTAGAGGACCTACAACTGCTAAAGGCACAGGGAGAAACATTAGACTCTTCCTCAATCCTTCAGTGTGAAATCATAACCATCAAGCAAATGATCACAGCTTATTATTATTATTATTATTATTATTATTAATATGTACAGAAGAGTCCCTGCTAGAGGACCTACAACTGCTAAAGGCACAGGGAGAAACATTAGGACTCTTCCTCAATCCCTTCAAGTGTGAAATCATAACCATCAAGCAAATGATCACAGCTGTGCGAACAATCCTTCTTGAAGCCTCTACTATCACCCCGTCCTAGAGTATCCTCTTGCGAGCACCACTGGGTCATCAGGCCACCGACACAGTCCTCAAGGACAAAATGAATGATCTGAAGAGAATGGAGGAGAGAATAAGTGATCTTGATGCCCATGATGCCCTGTATCTCCTCAGAAGAAATCTTACTCTGCCAACACTCACTTCGACAAAACACTCAGCGAATATGACTCACTCCTGAGATCCATTTTTAAGAAGGCACTGAATCTGTCACTGGAAGATCAACAATGGGATCAGGCAACTCTTCCGGTGCGACTGAGAGGTATTGAGGTACACAAGGCAACACAGGTAGCTTTACCTGCTTTTCTGTCCACCTGCATGGCTTCCAGTATACTAGTTAAGGAGATTGTCCTCGAACGCTTGATAGGTGCAGTAGAAGCTCAAGACCCCAGGTTCATTGAAGCAGCCATTCCGTGGGACAACTTCTCAAGTAGACCACCTGGTAATAAAGAGCACAAACATTCCCTTTGGGACAAACCAGTCATGGTAAAAATTGCCAAAACCATGCTCCACAATGCTTCAGGAAAGGACAAAGCTCGTCTCCTAGCTGTGAAGGCACCACATTCAGGAAATTTAATTTAACTGTTCCCAGTTCCTTCCTGGGCACTCGACTCGACCCACAGGCCATTGGGATTGGTGTTACTCATCACTTAGCCGCCCCCATACTCACCGAACAAAGGCGTATTTCCGGCACGGCGTCCTATGATCAGTTCGGACTTCATGGTCTCGATTGTCATACATCAGACGGGAAGTATGCTAGACATGAGGAGATCAACGACATCGTAAAGAGAAGACGACATCGTAAAGAGAAGTCTCGCAACAGCACTTTGCCCAGCTGAACGGGAACCCCAAATACTGAGGTCTGACCCTAAGTCAAAAGTGTCCATATGGATTCACTGTGCAACCCTGGGAGGATGGTAGGCAGATTGCCTGGA
The DNA here is from genome assembly GCA_009830355.1 of Cherax destructor. Classification (NCBI taxonomy): domain Eukaryota; kingdom Metazoa; phylum Arthropoda; class Malacostraca; order Decapoda; family Parastacidae; genus Cherax; species Cherax destructor. The sequence continues at coordinate 21,255 of WNWK01021179.1, read as the reverse complement.
ACTATACCTATACTGCCATATTGGCGGACACCAGAAGACCCGTAAATATGAAGACCTGCCTCTTTGCTTAAACTTCATCCAAGTAGGCTCAGAGACCATTGGAGCATGGGGTAAGTGTGCTCTGAAGCTCCTCAGAGAGCAGGGTGAAAAACTCATCTCTTATACTTTTAAAGATACATTTTTTCATTTATGTTAATGTAAAAATTAAAAATTTTGTACTAAAAGAACCTTAGAAAACTTAAATAACCTTATTATAACAAGTGCAATTTAATTTAGTCTAATCCAACCAAATATATTTTAGATAACTTTACAATAGTTTAATTATAAACAAACACAATGAAATATATTGTTTTCGCTTGCCTTATTCGGCAAGAAGAGCGTTGCTATTTAAGCCAATATCGCAAGTTTTACCTATTCGGTAAATATATATATATATATATATATATATATATATATATATATATATATATATATATATATATATATATATATATATAAGAACATAAGAAAGAAGGAACACTGCAGCAGGCCTACTGGCCCATGCGAGGCAGGTCCAATTCTCCAACAGGCTTAAGCCAATGCCCCGACCCAGCCAGGTCAGGTTACATTCACTTATGGAAGGAGCACTGCATCTGACCTAGTAGCACAAGCTAGTCAGGACCAACTCACACCCAACTGCACCTACTCATATAATTATCTAGCTGACCACCTGGAGCTACCGTCTCCAGGTAGTCAAGTCATTACCACTTAAGGAATTAGTACGGCAACTGACCTGGTAGTACAAGCTAGTCAGGTCCAAACTCACACCCACCCACACCCACTCATGTATTTATCTAATCTATTTTTAAAACTACACAACGTCTTAGCATCTATGACGGTACTCGGTACTCGGGAGTTTGTTCCACTCATCCACAACTCTATTATCAAACCAGTGCTTTCCTATATCCTTCCTGAATCTGAACTTTTCCAACTTGAAACCATTCCTGCGAGTCCTGTCTTGGCTGGATATTTTCAGCACGCTATTTACATCCCCTTTATTCCTGTTTTCCATTTATACACCTCAATCATATCCTCCCTAATTCTACGCCTTTCTAGAGAGTGCAGATTCAGGGCCCTCAGTCTATCCTCATAGGGAAGATTTCTGATACATGGGATCAACTTTGTCATCCTCCTGTGTACGTTTTCCAGTGCATTTATATCCATTCTGTAATACGGTGACCACAACTGTGCAGCATAATCTAAATGAGGCCTAACCAAAGATATATAGAGTTGAAGAACAACCTGAGGACTTCTATTATTTACACTTCTTGATATGAAGCCAAGGATTCTGTTAGCTTTATTGCGAACACTTATGCACTGTTGTCTTGGCTTCAGATTACTACTAACCAGAACTCCTAAATCCTTCTCGCAATCACATATAATAAGATCTACATTGTTCAGTTTATATGTGGCGTGGTTATTGTCCTGCCCAACATTTAGAATTTTGCCTCTACCCAGGAAAAAATTTCTCATCCTATTCCGTGTGCCTTAAGTTTCCTCAGTAGCCTCTGATGTGGAACTTTATCGAAAGCCTTACTGAAGTCCATATACACAATATCATATTCATTACCATGATCTACCTCCTCAAACACCTTAGTGAAAAAAGTTAGTAAATTCGTAAGACAGGAACGCCCCTTTGTAAAACCGTGTTGAGATTCATTAATCAATTTATGCTTTTCAAGATGGCTACGAATTGCCTCGGCAATTATTGACTCCATAAATTTACCAACTATGGAGGTAAGGCTTATTGGTCTATAGTTCGAAGCAATAATATCTGGAAAAATAAACACAGAAGCAGTATAATGTGATCCTTTATTGACAACGTTTCGCCCACGCAGTGGGCTTTATCGAGTCACAGACAGATCTACCTGGAAAATGAGCAACATGGAGATATATATAGGGTACAGTCAGGTGGAGAATGCTGGGTCAGGTGGAGAAAGCTGCATGTGACAGTCTTAAAAGTAGTGTGATAGTTAATAACATTTTGTGACTTAAAGGACCTGCAGTGTTCCATTCTTGAGTTCTATTTTGGGATAGCGTTGAAGAAGTTTCTTGGCAATAGGTTCAGCTATGTTGTAGAAGCCGTTGTACTGGTTGAAGTTGTTGGATATACAGATGAGTGATGATTCTAGGATTCTTCGGTATTGCGTGTTGTCTTCTCTGGCGATGAGTCTTGCGTTTCTGTAGTTGATTAAATGGTTGTGTAAATTTCGGTGTTGAACAATAATATCTATATTACCTGCACTTGCAAGTAATCTTAGCTCATCTATCTTATTTTTTAGACTCCTATTATTTGTATAGTAAACCTTAAGGGAGCTAGTCACACGTTGCCCTCTACTATCTCTCTTTGTTTGTTGATCAATTGCTTTGCCTTTACAAACAACTTTATTTTGAATCTTATCTTTTAAACATATCCCTGGGGTATCCTGGTAATATCTGCTGTTTCCAACCCTAATACTACAGCCTGATTGTTTCCCACAAACACCCATACCTCTATAATCAATCAGTTTAAAGTCCTAAACAAATTTCCAATGACCCCCTCAATCGAATCGGCTAATGCAACCACTCCAGCCCCAGAGAGATGAACCCCATCCCTTGCATACATATCACGTTTGCCATAGAATTTGTCCCAGTTATCAATGAATGGAATTGCAAGTTCCTTGAAATACCTGTCTAGTCAGCAATTTATACCAATTGCCCTAGACATCCATTCATTGCCCACTCCCCTTCTAGGCAAGATGCTACATATGATTGGGATACCTCCCTTAGACCTAACGACTTCTATGGCTGACCTATACTTATCTAGTAGCTCCTGTCTTCTGCCCTTCCCAATGTCATTACCACCAGCACTAAGACAGATAATAGGCTTGTTCCCATATATATATATATATATATATATATATATATATATATATATATATATATATATATATATATGTGAAGAGACAACACAATAAGTGAAAGGGGCCCAAGACTGTTCAACTGCCTCCCAGCATACATAAGGGGGATTACCAATAGACCCCTGGCTGTCTTCAAGAAAGCACTAGACAGGCACCTAAAGTCAGTACCTGACCAGCCGGGCTGTGGTTCTTACGCCGGTTTACGTGCGGCCAACAGTAGCAGCCTGGTTGATCAAGCGCTGATCCACCATGAGGCCTGGTCACAGACCGAGCCGCGTGGGCATTGATCCCAGAAACCCTCTCCAGATATACTACAGGTATCCCATTTTTTTTAATTGTTTTGACAGACAATTTGCTATAATGTTTGTAGTGATCATGACTTATGAGAACATAAATTAGTAATATTGAGAACAATAATAGTTGATGTTGATAAATTGGGTTTAACATAATTAGTCTATGTAGAGTCACGATTTCGCAATAAGAACATAAGAACATAAGAAAGGAGGAACACTGCAGCAGGCCTGTTGGCCCATACTAGGCAGGTCCTTCACAATCCATCCCACTAACAGAATAATTGCCCAACCTAATTTTCAATTCTACCCAAGAAATAAGCTTAAATCAGTGTGTTAACATTTCAGTTAGCTAGCTTTAATAAGAATCATCCCTCTATGTATATTTTTCTACATCATAGTCAGGTTGGATGAATCTTGTTAGAGCCAGCTGGCTGAGTTGTTAATGCACTGGCCTCTGAGTTTCAGGTTTCTCTTAACGTGGGTTCAAATCCCACCCGTTCCCTGATTACTCTATGCAGAATTTAAGTCAGATGAAGCAAGCGCTTTTTAACTGTTTTTTTTTTTTTAAGCAGGTGGCGGATTCGGAACTTTTTGCATTTTTGGGAAGAGAATTCCAAATTTAAGGCTATTATGCAGTGTGCTGCAGGAAAAAAAATATAAAAATATTGCTCCATAGTTCCGGAATTGTACTGAATCCGAGTGCGTATTATTCTTGGTCAGTCAGGCAGTGGCTAGGAGACAAGTCAGGCAGTGGCTAGGAGACAAGTCAGGCAGTGGCTAGGAGACAAGTCAGGCAGTGGCTAGGAGACAAGTCAGGCAGTGGCTAGAAGACATGCCTAGGTAAGGTATGCTAACATAAGGTGTGGGCGGTGATGCCTCACCATTTTTGGGTCATGAATAGTGATTCTGTGTGTTTTCTCCAGGACCCACCTATTTTATTTTTTGGATCACCAAATGCGGTGACTCCAGGGTTCCTTCGATTGACAGTGTAGGTGAAGACCTGGCAGGCCCACCTTTTTTGGGGTCAATGGTGATGACTCCAGTGTGTTTTTCAAGGTCACAGTCCCACTGACTAATTTTATATGTGACTTACTACCCAGTTTTGAAGTCTGGTAATTTTCTCTCCCGTGTTCTCCAATTTCTCCCCGTGGTGTGTTTTGTACAGCCAGTTTTGCTTATTGTATATTACTGTGACATGCAGAGATGATACTGTATTTTCTATTTTTATTAATATGTGCACTAATTTTTTGCACAGCTTCTAGAGACTGTTTATGTCTTTTTATGAAGTGTGTTTTTTTAATCTGTGAAAGCAGAGATGTGTGATAATGGACACTATGTTGTTTACAGTGTTTCTCAATTTATAATAATCATGGCTTTAATGTTTCAACTTGTTTATATAGAGTGCATGTTTTGTTTTTGCAAGCAGAGTTGTGTGCTACTGAGCACTTATGTTGTTTAAAAAGAGTGGCTTTCTCAGGTTATCATTAGTATCCTTGTATATATTTGTGTAAACTTTGTAAATAATATGTTCAGAGGTACCCCAGTCATGTAATGAAAATGCATCAACGTAGGTGTTTGGCCAACACAGTGTTGTAATGTTTCAGAGTACAGATATAAATCATGACTGGACTTATTTGGCGTAAAACCTGATCACTTTTGTGTCAAACGAATTTCACATGACTACGGATTAGCAGTGCTCATTGTAGAGATAAGCTTTACATTAATAAATGTTTATTGTGTTTTTCTGTGTACAAGTAAATTGCACCAAGATGTAGTTTTCTTATTTTTGGAGAATTTTGTGTTTCCCCCAGATCTAAGGTTAATTTCCAATTTTTTTCTTTTCCTTGACCAGTTGCACCCGACTGGGGGAGTGAGACCTTTGGTCTGGGGAAGGGTATATTATGCAGTGTGCTGCAGGAAAAATTTATATAAAAATAATGCTCCATAGTTCGGGGATTGTACTAAATCCGGACGTGTATTATTCCTGGTCAGTCAGGAAGTGGCCAGCAGACAGGAGCAGAGCAGATGAGGTGTTTGCGAGTTAGTACGAGACGGGGGGTAATGGGAGAAGTCATCATGGTTGGCGTTAGTGTGGGTAGGTGGGTTGGTAAGTTTTTAGTGTATACTATAATTTTGTTAGTGTTTAAGTGCTCTCATGTTTACCTGTAAGGCCCTAGTGTACAGATGCCTGTTTACATCTAGGAGAGTACTTGTACAGCCTGCAGGTTGAGTAGCCAGCAGAAGGGAGGGGGGTGTATCATGGAGCCTCTCGGTTTATAAATTTTTGTAATATTATTTTACTCACTTGTAGCAGTGTGCTAGTGAGCTAATGTGTACTGGAGTTGAGGTGATGTAGTGGAGTAGATTATAATTTGTATGTAAGTTACTTTTAAAGGTTAGGTTAGGTAAGGTTCGTCAGTAAACAGGACAAGTATTTCCTGACGCGGGTCTTAAGTCAGATGATGACCCGCCGTTGGAGCTTTTGGTCATCTGACCGAGGCCTTCCGCTGGCTTACCGGTCCACCCCTTTAAAAATTATAGTCAGTTATAACTATTTCTTATTAGTCTCTTACTTTTAAAATTAATATTATTTATTTCTATATAAGTGAGTTTTTGTGTCCTTTCTTATAATATATTAACTATTAAATGTATACTTCATAATTGGTGTGAAGGTACAAGCTGCCAATAGAATGGTTGTTTTTTTTGTAATGTAAATACCCCTTGACTTGTCAGGTCATTTACCCTTTAGGAGACAGGACATTTTATTTAAGTTACGATTTCAAACCCGTAACAAAGGCCCTTTATTCACTTGGAGTTCTTAGATATGTTGAGTCGAACACGTGGAAAGTTAAAGAGTCTCTTGTTTGTTATAGTTTGTGTACATGTTCTGCTGCAGAGGCTGAGGTTCCAATTGTCATAATAATGTAGAATGCACAGTAGTAGGTGTGAGTGATTTGCGAGGTATGTTGAGAATTTTGAATAGTTGGGGGTGGGGTGGGAGGATGTTGTCTGTTACCTGATTGGGTGCTTATAGTAGAATAGAATAATTATTTTATTACCTGATTTCTGCTGGGTCACATATTATGACACAGCAGAAATATTTTCAATGAGGTAGGGATATACGTATTAGTGATTAATACAGAGTAATGGTGCTTGAGAAGCACAGTATTGTATTTTTTCATAGAATGACAGTTTGGGAAGTATTCTTAGATATATGTTGGATGTGAGTGTTGAACTTATTTATTTTTTCACTATTTTTTTTATTTTTAGCATTATTCCCAAATGACATGTAGAAGATCTTGTCAACATTGAGAGTAATTTTGTTGGTGGTCATCCTGGTAAAAATACTTATGAGGACAACTTGGACAGAATTAGATATGACGAATATTGTGATATCTGCAAACCGGACTGGCTTAAGTTCTTAGGAGGCATTTTGTAGCTTTTCTATATATTGGTAAGTAGGTTACAGGAAATACTGTCATAGACAGTTACATGCTGTCGTCTGTCTGTAAGATAAAGCTTTATAAAAGAACATGAAATCTTATTCCATAATTATCTAGTTTCTGCAGCAAGATATTGTGTTTAGCTTTTCTAGAATCAACCAGGAGGCGTATTAAAGATGTATGGCAATTTAAAACCTTACAACAAAATGTTTAACTTACTAAATATTCTATCACCTTGTCAATTATTTTTATGGTTTTATGATTGTTGATAGGATATTCGAAGGGTTTGCCTTCATAAATTTTTATTTAAATATACACTCAGAAAGTATTGGCAGGTAATTTAGTCATTGGATCACTATAGGAGTTACAGGTTGTCTTTATTATGTCATGAAAATTGTCTTTACTTATGTAATAAGTATGTCTGAGTAGCCGGATATCAATTCTGCCCATTAGAAAGTGTTTGGGAACTTCCTTCCCGACTGCACATGTACATGGTTACACAAGCTCAAGTATACATACGTACCTGTATACAAAAAAAAACACTCACATATACAATGCACACTTTTATATATTTCTGTATTTTGTCTGCCCAGTACAAATCCTTTTGCACAATACCAACCAAAAAAAAATTCTGGCACCTCAGGTAGGGGTGCCCTGAAATTCTTTAATAAATACTTGCTCAACTCTATAAATAAAGATGAATGTACCTTAGCATTTTTGACTTACTGGATAAAGAAGTTTTACATATTTTAAAAAATTGTTTTACTGGTTTTCGTAGGATAAATCTCTGGGTAGCTGTCCAGTGCGTTAACCACTTTTGCCCAGTGGTTAGCACACTGGCCTCTGAGTTTTATGATTCATTTGCCATGGGTTCAAGATCCACCCATTTCGTGATTAAATATGGATATCAACTGTATCAAATTAATTAACTAGAATAAATCTTGCACTAAGATTATATAAATGCTTTACCTTTTAATGCCTTAATAAATAAAAAGAGTATTTATGAAGGTATATTGATACCAAGAGTATTTATGAAGGTATATCGATACCAAGAGAATTTATGAAGTTATATTGATGCTAAGAGTATTTATGAAGGTATATTGATAAAAAGAGTATTTATGAAGGTATATTGATACCAAGAGTATTTATGAAGGTATATTGATACCAAGAGTATTTATGAAGGTATATTGATACCAAGAGTATTTATAAAGGTATATTGATACCAAGAGTATTTTTGAAGGTATACTCATACCAAGAGTATTTATGAAGGTATATTGATGCCAAGAGTATTTATGAAAGTATATTGATACCAAGAGTATTTATGATGGTATATTGATACCAAAAGTATTTATGAAAGTATATTGATACCAAGAGTATTTATGAAGGTATATTGATACCAAGAGTATTTATGAAGGTATATTGATATCAAGAGTATTTATGAAAGGAATATTGATACCAAGATAATTTATAATGGTATATTGATACCAAGAGTATTTATGAAGGTATATTGATATCAAGAGTATTTATGAAGGTATATAGATATCAAGAGTATTTATGAAAGGTATATTGACACCAAGAGTATTTATGAAAGGTATATTGATACCAAGAGTATTTATGAAGGTACACTATATTGATACAAAGAGTATTTAAGAAGGAATATTGAAACCAAGAGTATTTTTGAAGGTATACTGATACCAAGAGTATTTATGAAAGGTATATTGATACAAAGAGTATTTATGAAAGAATATTGATACCACGAGTATTTATGAAGGTATATTGACACCAAAAGTTTTAACAAAAGTGCACAAAAGCACTCACTATGGAAGTCAGTAGCTGCTGAAACTTTTCCAAAATAAATATATTCAAGTGTAGCACAAGTGTCTAATGGATACATGTGGGTGGCATCCTGGGGGACAAGTGACTACTGGATTCATGTGGGTGGTATCCTGGAAGACAGGTGTCTACTGGATACATGTGGGTGGCATACTGGGGGACAAGAGTCTACTGGATACATGTGGGTGGCATCCTGGGAGACAAGTGTCTATTGGATACATGTGGGTGGCATCCTGGGAGACAAGTGTCTGCTGGATACATGTGGGTGGCATCCTGAGGGACAAGAGTCTTCTGGATACATGTAGGAGGCATCATGAGGGACAAGTGTCTACTGGATACATGTGCATAGCATCCTGGGGGACAAGTGTCTACTGGATACATGTGGATGGCATCCTGAGGGACAAGTGTCTATTGGATACATATCTGTGGCATCCTGGGGGACAAGTGTCTACTGGATACATGTAGGTGGCAACCTGGGGGACAAGTGTCTACTGGATACATGTGGTTGGTATCGTTGAGCACAAGTGTCTACTGAATACATGTGGATGTCATCCTGGTCGAAAAGTGTCTACTGGATAAATGTGGGTGGCATCATTGGGGACAAGTGTCTACTGGATACATGTGGGTGGCAACCTGGGGGACAAGTGTCTACTGGATACATGTGGGTGGCATCCTGGAGGACAAGTGTTTCTGGATACATGTGGGTGGCATCCTTGGAGACAAGTGTCTACTGGATACATGTGGGTGGCACCCTGGGGGACAATTGTCTACTGGATATATATAAGAGGCATCCTGGGTGACAAGTGTCCACTGGATACATGTGGCTGGCATCCTGGTGGACAATAGTCTTTTGGATACATGTGGCTGGCATCCTGGGGGACAAGTGTATACTGGATACATGTGGATGGCATCCTGGGGGACAAGAGTCTTCTGGAATAATGTGGGTGGTATCTGGGGGACAAGAGTCTTCTGGATACTTGTGGGTGGCATCCTGGGAGACAAGTGTCTACTGGATACATGTGAGTGGCATCCTAGGAGACAAGTGTCTACTGGATACATGTGGTTGGCATCGTGGAGCACAAGTGTCTACTGAATACATGTGGATGTCATCCTGGTCGAAAATTGTCTACTGGATAAATGTGGGTGGCATCATGGGGGACAAGTGTCTTCTGGATACATGTAAGTAGCATCCTGGGGGACAAGTGTCTACTGGATACATGTGGGTGGCAACCTGGGGGACAAGTGTCTACTGGGTACATGTGGGTGGCATCCTGAGGGACAAGTGTTTCTGGATACATGTGGGTGGCATCTTGGGAGACAAGTGTCTACTGGATACATGTGGGTGGCACCCTAGGGGACAATTGTCTACTGGATACATATGAGAGGCATCCTGGGTGACAAGTGTCCACTGGATACATGTGGCTGTCATCCTGGTGGACAATAGTCTTCTGGATACATGTGGCTGGCATTATGGGAGACAAGTGTATAATGGATATATATGGGTGCCATCCTTTGGGACAAGTGTCTACTAGATACATGTGGGTGGCATCCTGAGGGACAAGTGTCTACAGGATACTATGTGCGGCATCCTGGGGGACAAGTGTCTTCTGGATACATGTGGGTGGCATCCTGATGAACAAATGTTTTCTTGATACATGTGGGTGGCATCCTGGGGGACAAGTGTCTACTGGATACATGTGGGTGGCATCCTGGGGGACAAGAATATTCTGGAATCATGTGGGTGGCATCTGAGGGACAAGAGTCTTCTGGATACTTGTGGGTGGCATTCTGGGGGACAAGTGTCTTCTGGATACATGTGGGTGGCATCCTGATGAACAGATGTTTTCTTGATACATGTGGGTGGCATCCTGGGGGACAAGTGTCTACTGGATACATGTGGGTGGCATCCTGGGGGACAAGAGTATTCTGAAATCATGTGGGTGGCATCTGGGAGACAAGAGTCTTCTGGATACTTGTGGGTGGCATTCTGGGGGACAAGTGTCTTCTGGATACATGTGGGGGGCATCCTGGACGACAAGTGTCTACTGGATACATGTGGGTGGCATCCTGGTGAACAAATGTTTTCTGGATACATATGGGTGGCATCCTGGGGGACAAGTGTCTACTGGATACATGTGGGTGGCATTCTAGGGGACAAGAGTCTTCTGGAATCATGTGGGTGGCATCTGGGGGACAAGAGTCTTCTGGATACTTGTGGGTGGCATCCTGGGAGACAAGTGTCTAATGGATACATGTGAGTGGCATCATGGGAGAGAAGTGTCTACTGGATGCATGTGGGTGGCATCCTGCGGAACAAATGTCTCCTGGATACATGTGGGTGGAATACTGGGTGAAAAGTGTCTACTGGATACATGTGGGTGGTGTCCTGGGGGACAAAAGCCTTCTGGATACTTGTGGGTGGCATCCTGGGGGACAAGTGTCTACTGAATACATGTGGGTGGCTTCCTGGGGGACAAGTGTCTACTGGATACATGTGGTTAGCATTATGGGGGACAAGTGTCTACTTGATACATATGGGTGGCATCCTGTGGACAAGTGTCTTCTGGATACATGTGGGTGGCATCCTGGTGGACAAATGTCTTCTGAATACATGTGCGTGGCATCCTGGTAGAAAAGTGTCTACTGGATACATATGGGTGGCATCCTGAAGGACAAGAGCTTTCTGGATACATGTGGGTGGCAACCTGGGGGACAAGTGTCTACTGGATACATGTGGGTGGCATCCTGGAGGATAAGTGTTTCTGGATACATGTGCGTGGCATCCTTGGAGACAAGTGTCTACTGGATACATGTGGGTGGCACCCTGGGAGACAATTGTCTACTGGATACATATGAGAGCCATCCTGGGTGACAAGTGTCCACTGGATACATGTGGCTGGCATCCTAGTGGACAATAGTCTTTTGGATACATGTGGCTGGCATCCTGGGGGACAAGTGTATACTGGATACATGTGGATGGCATCCTGGGGGTCAAGAGTCTTCTGGAATCATGTGTGTGGTATCTGGGGGACAAGAGTCTTCTGGATACTTGTGTTTGGCATCCTGGGTGACAAGTGTCTACTGGATACATGTGAGTGGCATCCTAGGAGACAAGTATCTACTGGATGCATGTGGGTGGCATCCTGCGGAACAAATGTCTCCTGGATACATGTGGGTGGCATACTGGGTGAAAAGTGTACTGGATACATGTGGGTGGCGTCCTGGGGGACAAGAGTCTTCTTGATACTTGTGGGTGGCATCCTGGGGGACAAGTGTCTACTGAATACATGTGGGTGGCTTCCTGGGGGACAACTGTCTACTTGATACATGTGGGTAGCATTATGGGGGACAATTGTCTACTGGATACATATGGGTGGCATCCTGTGACAAGTGTCTTCTGGATACATGTGGGTGGCATCCTGGTGGACAAATGTCTTCTGGATACATGTGCGTGGCATCCTGGGAGAAAAGTGTCTACTGGATACATATGGGTGGCATCCTGAAGGACAAGAGCTTTCTGGATACATGTGGGTGGCATCCTGGGGGACAAGTGTCTACTGGATACATATGGGTAGCATCCTGGGGAAAAGTGTTTACTGAATACATGTGTGGGACATCCTGGGGGACAAGTGTGTACTGCATACATATGTGTGGCATCCTTGGGGACAAGTGTCTACTGGATACATGTGGGTGGCAACCTGGGGGAAAAGTGTCAACTGGATACATGTGGGAGTTATCGTGGAGCATAAGTGTCTACTGCATACATGTGGGTGGCATCCTGGACGAAAAGTGTCTACTGCATAAATGTGGGTGGCATCATGGGGACAAGTGTCTAATGGATACATGTGGGTAGCATCCTGGGGGACAAGTGTCTACTGGATACATGTGGATGGAAACCTGGGGGACAAGTGTCTACTGGATACATGTGGGTGGCATCCTGGGGAGAAGTGTCTACTGGATACATGTGAGTTGCATCCTGGGGGACAAGTGTCTACTGGATACATGTGGGTGGCACCCTGGGGGACAAGTGTCTACAGGATACATATGGGAGACATCCTGGGTGACAAGTGTCTACTATATACATGTGGCTGGCATCCTGGGGGACAAGAGTCTTCTGGATACATGTGAGTGGTATCCTGGGAGACAAGTGTCTGCTGATACATGTGGGTTGCATCCTGGGGGACAAGTGTCTACAGGATACATGTGGGTTGCATCCTGGGAGACAAGTGTCTACTAGATACATATGTGTGGCATCCTGGGGGACCAGTGTCTTCTGGATACATGTGGGTGGCATCCTGGACGACAAGTGTCTACTGGATACATGTGGGTGGCATCCTGGGGGACAAGAATCTTCTGGATACATGTGGGTGGCATCCTGGGAGACAAATATCTATTGAATACATGTGGGTGGAATCCTGGGGGACAAGCGTCTAATGGATACATGTGTGTGGCATCCTGGAGGAGAAGTATCTACTGAAAACATGTTTTCGGCATCCTGGAGGACTAGTGTCTAGTGGATACATGTTGGTGGCATCCTGGGGGACAAATTTCTACTGGATACATGTGGGTGGCATCTTGGGGGATAAGTGTCTATTGAATACATGTGGGTAGCATCGTGGGACTAGTGTCTACTGGATGTATGTGGGTGGCATCCTGGGGGACAAATGTCTTCTGAATACATGTGGGTGGCATCCTAGGGGACAAATATCTATTGGATACCTGTGTGTGGCATCCTGGGGGACAAGTGTCTTCTGGACACATGTGGGTAACATCCTGGAGGCAATTGTCTACTGGATACATGTGGGTGGCATCCTGGTGGAGAAATGTCTTCTGGATACATGTGGGTGGCATCCTGGGGAACAAGAGTCTTCTAGATTCATGTGAGTGGGATTCTTGGGGAAAAGAGTCTTCTGGATACATGTGGGTGGGATCCTGGGAGACAAGTGTCTACTGGATATATGTCTGTGGCATCCTGGTGGAGAAATGTTTTCTGGATACATGTGGGTGGCATCCTGGGGGACAAGAGTCTTCTAGATTCATGTGGGTGGGATCCTGGGGGAAAAGAGTCTTCTGGATACATATGGGTGGCATCCTGTTGGACAAGTGTCTACTGGATACATGTGGGCAGCATCCTTTGGGATAAGTGTCTACTGGATACATGTGGGTGGCATCCTAGTGGACAAGTGTCTACTGGATACATTTGGGTGGCATCGTGGGTGACTAGTGTGTTCTGGATACTTGTGGGTGGCATCCTGGGGGACAAGTGTCTACTGGATACATGTTGGTGGCATCCTGGGGGACAAGTGTCTCCTGGATACATGTGGGTAGCATCCTGGGGACAAGTGTCTACTGGATACATGTGGGTAGCATCTTAGGGGACAAGTGTCTTCATGATACATATGGGTGGCATCCAATGAGTAATCATTCTCTGTATTAGGACTACAGTACTGGTATTTAAAAGATGTGGTGATTGTTTATAGTCTCAGTTTTTGTAAGTCAAGTCAGGGCAGGATATATACTAGTTATTACTGCCACATTTTTCTTTGAGCTCGAAGAAATTTTGAGGGTCTCTTACCCGAGATTTTCCAAGGACAAGTTACGTCATTGAGCTTTATTTATTATATGACGGGAACTGCTGTAGGAAACTCTTGATTTGTTAGTGAGAAGATTGGATGGTCAAGGGACCCCATTCTACTTACAGTTTGATAGGAGCCGGAATAGAACCCTCCCTTTTCATACATACTGTTTTATTGGAAAAGGAATCGAACCATCCGGTTTCTTTAATTAATACAATTTTAACGGAGCAGGAACCGAACCCTCCGTTTTCTTTAATATCCGTTTAATTTTCCTTGGTAGTTAAGTTAGTTTTGCAAGCATGGAGGAATGTCAGTTTTGGATGAACACCGGAAGTAATTTGGGAATAACAGGTAAAAATCTTGAATCTTTTATTGCTGCTAAGATTCAAAAAATAAAGGATGAAACAGAAAGAGGAGAGAAAAAAAGAGAGATTTGAGAAAGAAGAAATAAAAGAAGAAGGAATTGATAGAAAGAAGACTTGATCGTGAAGAGAGAGAGCTAGAAAAAAAGAACTTTAAGAAAGAGCCAATGATAGAGAACGTGATCTAAGAGAGAAAGAGAAGGATCGTGAGGTAGAAAGAGCACGCCTTGAGTTGGAAAATAGGAAGTTAGCATTCACACTACAAAAATTAGAAAAAGGAATAATAGAAGAGCATGCTGCCTGTCCAAATATTCTTACACCTAATTTACCTCCCTTCACAGAGGGTGAAGATATAACTTCAAACATTATTAGGTTCGAAAATACCGCTACCATCTGTGAAGGGCCCTCTGATACCTGCGCTACAAGCTTAGGCATGTTATTTTCCGGTACAACATTAAATATCTATGCCACTTTATCACAGGAGATCATTTGTGATTATAACTTACTTAGGAAGGCAATCCTTAGAGCATACCAGAAGACCCCGAATTCTTATAGGAAGGATTTCAGGTATGCCAAAACTTTCAGCAGTTTCAGATTACCCTCTTTCGTCTGTTCGATTTTTGGATTGAGAGCTCAGGAATTGATCGTAATTATGAATCTCTTAGAGATTTCATGGTTTCCGACCAGTTCCTGACGGCTCTTCCACACCAGATACGAACTTTCTTCCGATAACGTAATCTGATTAAGAACATAAGAACATAAGAAAGAAGGAACACTGCAGCAGGCCTACTGGCCCATGCGAGGCAGGTCCAAATCTCCAACGGCTTAAGCCCCGACACAGCCAGGTCAGGTTACATTCACTTCAGGAGGGAACACTGCATCTGACCTAGCACAGGCTAGTCAGGACCAACTCACACCCAACCGCACCCACTCATATAATTGTCTAGTTGACCACCTGGTCAGCCGACCACCTGGTCAGGTCACTTCCACTTAAGGAATTAGTACAGCTACTGACCTGGTAATACAAGCTAGTCAGGTCCAAATTCACACCCATCCACACCCACCCATGTATTTATCTAACCTATTTTTAAAACTACACAACGTCTTAGCATCTATGACGGTACTCGGGAGTTTGTTCCACTCATCCACAACTCTATTACCAAACCAGTGCTTTCCTATATCCTTCCTGAATCTGAACTTTTCCAACTTGAAACCATTGCTGCGAGTCCTGTCTTGGCTGGATATTTTCAGCACGCTATTTACATCCCCTTTATTTATTCCTGTTTTCCATTTATACACCTCAATCATATCCCCCCTAATTCTACGCCTTTCTAGAGAGTGCAGATTCAGGGCCCTCAGTCTATCCTCATAGGGAAGATTTCTGATACATGGGATCAACTTTGTCATCCTCCTTTGTACGTTTTCCAGTGCATTTATATCCATTCTGTAATACGGTGACCAGAACTGTGCAGCATAATCTAAATGAGGCCTAACCAAAGATATATAGAGTTGTAGAACAACCTGAGGACTTCTATTATTTATACTTCTTGATATGAAGCCAAGGATTATGTTAGCTTTATTGCGAACACTTATGCACTGTTGTCTTGGCTTCAGATTACTACTAACCAGAACTCCTAAATCCTTCTCGCAATCACAAGTAATAAGATCTACATTATTCAGCTTATATGTGGCATGGTTATTGTCCTGCCCAACATTTAGAACTTTGCATTTGTTTACATTAAACTGCATCTGCCACTTCTCCGACCACTGCATCAGTCTATTCAAATCATCCTGGAGTGCTCTAATGTCCTCATTTGAATGAATTGGACGACCTATTTTGGTGTCATCAGCAAATGTACTTATGTTACTATTTATTCCCTCATCTATGTCGTTTATGTAAATTGTAAACAACAGGGGGCCCAAAACTGACCCCTGTGGAACACCGCTTGAGACGCGCCCCCATTCTGATTTCTCTCCATTTATGCAAACTCTCTGCCGCCTATTTGTCAACCATGCCTCTCCCAGGAAAAAATTTCTCCTGCTATTCCGTGTGCCTTAAGTTTCCTCAGTAGCCTCTGATGTGGAACTTTATCGAAAGCCTTACTGAAGTCCATATACACAATATCATATTCATTACCATGATCTACCTCCTCAAACACCTTAGTGAAAAAGTTAGTAAATTCGTAAGACAGGAACGCCCCTTAGTAAAACCGTGTTGAGATTCATTAATCAATTTATGCTTTTCAAGATGGCTACGAATTGCCTCGGCAATTATTGATTCCATAAATTTACCAACTATGGAGGTAAGGCTTATTGGTCTATAGTTCGAAGCTAAGGACCTGTCACCTGCCTTGTAAATAGGTATTACATTTGCCCTTTTCCACTTGTCTGGCACTATGCCAGTTTGTAGTGATATATTGAAAAGATTTGCCAAAGGTTTGCTAAGTTCCTCTTTACATTCCTTTAAAACTCTTGCAAACAGTTCATCAGGGCCTGGGGATTTGTTAGGTTTTAATTTCTCTATTTGTCTGAGGACCATGTCACTAGTTACCCCAATCGAGCATAGTCTATTATCTTCCAGTTCTACATAATTTATTATTTCTGGAATTCCGCTAGTATCTTCCTGAGTAAAAACTGAGAGGAAGTAAGTATTGAAAATTTCACACATATCCTTATCACTGTCCGTGATTTGTCCTAAGTTACTCTTAAGTGGGCCTATCTTGTCCCTAATCTTACTTCTGTATACCTGAAAGAACCCTTTTGGGTTAGTCTTCGAATCCCTTGCGACCTTAGCCTCATAATCCCTTTTGCTTTTCTTATTCCTTTTTTATTTCTCTCTTTAATTGAAAATATTGATTTCTTATCTGTCCATCCCCTCTTTTGATACGCCTATATATGCCTCTCTTTTGACCAATGAGATGTTTTAATCTATTGTTCATCCATTTAGGATCATTTTTGTTAGATCTAATTTCCTACTTGGAACAAAGGTTGTCTGGGCAGCTAGAACTACGCTCTGAAAAACGTCATATTGGCAACCAAAACCACCTACCTGACCCATAGTCAGGTCATCCCAATTAGCCCACCTAGGTAATTTCTCAGCCCCATGAAGTCGGCAACACGAAAGTCTGGAACTGAGACTTGATTGCAGTTACCTGGGTAATTCCATGATATATTAAAGCTAAGTGATTTGTGATCGCTTTCCCCAAGCTCTTCATTAACCTCAAGATTATTAATTAGTGATTCTTTGTTGGCAAGAACCAAATCAAGCAAGGGGATAAGAAAAGCTAAACAGGACTATGAAATTAAAGTTGCTAGGGATTCAAAACTAACCCAAAAGTTTTTCCAGGTTTATAGAACAAAAGTTAGGATAAGATAGGTCCCCTAAAAATACTCTGGGCATCTTACTGACAAGGAGAATGATATGTGCTTTATTTAATAACTATTTTCTCTCAGTATTCACACAAGAAGACACTAATAATATCCCAGTAATTAATTTTTATAGTGGTCCTGAAGAAGATAAATTATGTAATATCACAGTCACTAGCGAAATGGTTATGAAACAACTAGACCGACTGAAACAAAATAAATCGCCGGGTCCTGATGAGCTTTTTACAAGGGTTCTTAAGGAATGCAAAATGGAACTCTGTGAACCAATATCTAACATTTTTAATTTATCTCTTCAAACAGGTGTAGTGTCCGATATGTGGAAGATGGCTAATGTAATTCCTATTTTTAAAGCAGGGGACAAGTCACTACCGTCAAAGTACCGCCCAATAAGCCTGACCTCAATTGTAGGCAAATTACTAGAGTCAATTATAGCTGATATTATTAGAAGCCATCTAGATAACCATAATTTGATTAATGATACTCAGCAAGGATTCACGAGGGGCCGTTCCTGCCTATCTAATTTATTAACCTTCTTCAGTAAAGCTTTTGAGGCTGTTGATCATGATAAAGAATTCGATATTGTTTATTTAGACTTTAGTAAGGCTTTTGATAGAGTACCGCACCAGAGACTGTTAAAGAAAGTGGCAGCTCATGGCATTGGGGGAAAAGTTCTGTCATGGATCGAGTCATGGCTCCCCAATAGGAAGCAGAGAGTGTGCATAAATGGGGTTAAATCCGAATGGGGACTTGTAACAAGTGGTGTTCCACAGGGATCAGTCTTAGGCCCATTGTTATTTATAATATATATCAATGACCTTGAAGAGGGAATTACTAGTGATATGAGCAAATTCGCCGACGACACGAAGATAGGTAGGATAATTGATTCAAACATAGATGTCATAGAACTTCAGGAAGATTTAGACAAACTTAATTCGTGGTCAGAAAAGTGGCAGATGCAGTTCAATGTAGATAAATGCAAGGTTCTGAAGCTCGGGAGTGTCCATAACCCAAGCACTTATAAGTTAAATAACGTAGAACTTAGCCATACAGATTGCGAGAAGGACTTGGGGGTGATGGTAAGCAGCAACCTTAAACCCAGACAGCAATGCCTAAGCATACGTAATAAGGCAAATAGATTACTGGGATTTATATCAAGAAGTGTTAGCAACAGAAGTCCAGAGGTTATATTACAGCTTTATACATCATTAGTAAGGCCTCACCTAGATTACGCAGCTCAGTTTTGGTCTCCATATTACAGAATGGACATAAATTCGTTAGAAAACATTCAGCGTAGAATGACTAAATTAATACATAGCATTAGAAATCTTCCTTACGAAGAAAGATTGAAGACCCTTAAATTACATTCACTTGTAAGACGTAGAATGAGGGGAGACATGATCGAGGTATACAAGTAGAAAATGGGTATTAACAAAGGGGATATAAATAAGGTCTTGAGGATATCTCTCCAAGAGAGAACCCGCAATAATGGATTCAAGTTAGATAAGTTTAGATTTAGAAAGGATATAGGAAAGTATTGGTTTGGAAATAGGGTAGTTGATGAGTGGAATAGTCTGCCTAGTAGGGTTATTGAAGCTAGGACCATGGGTAGTTTCAAATTTAGGTTGGATAAATTCATGAGTGAGAGGGGTTGGATTTGAGTGGGACTCGCACATGAGTGAATGGAATTGTCAAAGCTTATTTCTTGGGTAGCATTGAAAATTGGGTTGAGCAAGTGTTCTGTTAGTGGGACGGATTGTGAAGGACTTGCCTAGTATGGGCCAACAGGCCTGCTGCAGTGTTCCTCCTTTCCTATGTTCTTATGTAATGTCAGTATACTGATTTGTAAGATGACCCTCACCTCTTTTTATGTCCCTATAAATTCCTTTCTTCTGCCCTAAAAGATATTTGAGCCTATTATTCATCCATTTTGGGTCATTTCTACTTGATCTAATTTCTTTATATGGGATAAATGTTCTTTGGGCAGCCTGTATAGTGTTCAGAAAACTGTCATATTGATAGCTCTCTTCGTTACCCCAGTCCACAGATGATAAGTGTTCTCTAAGCCCATTGTAATCTGCTAAGCGAAAGTCTGGGACCGTTACTGAATTATCCCTACTGTCATACATCCATTCAATGTTAAAGGTAATTGATTTGTGGTCGCTTGTGCCGAGTTCCTCTGTAATTTCTAAATTAATAACAAGGGTTTCCTTGTTTGCAAGACATAAGTCAAGTAGGTTATTTCCCCTTGTAGGTTCTGTCACAAACTGCTTCAAAAAACAATCCTAAAAAGTCGTTAGATTCTAAATTCCCTGTCAATAAATTCCAATAAATTTGACTAAAGTTAAAGTCCCCTAGAATTACTAGGTTATCATGCCTTGTGGCTTTAACAATTTCCTCCCAAAGTAGTCTCCCTTGTTCCCTATCTAAGTTTGGAGGACGGTATATCACGCCTAAAATCAATTTTTCACACCCCTCTGAAAATTCTATCCAGACAGACTCTGTATGCATTATTTCAGACTTTATACCCACTTTTATGCAACCATTTAAATGATCACGAACATAGAGTGCCACACCACCCCCCTTCCCGATACTTCTGTCAACTTGGAACAATTTAAAACCCTGGATGTGACATTCAGCAGGCATGTCCCGATTTTTCATATTAAACCATGTCTCAGTTATTGCAAAAACATCAATATTACCCGCACTAGCAACTAATCTCAACTCGTCAATCTTATTCCTAGCACTACGACTATTGGTGTAATATACATTTAAAGACCCTACTTTCACTTTACCCTTCCTGCTCATTTCTGTTTTTCCACTATACCTATTACTGACCTTGTCACCTAGTGCCACTGGCTTTCCAGTATCAACCTTATGGAAATAAATGGTATAAAATACCGACACAATGGAAAAATAAACACATGTCAGATCTGACGACTCAAGAAATGCCTGTGTTCAACACAACTTTACAACCATTTAATCAACTACAGACATGCAAGACTATCGCCAGAAAAAATCGAAGATCTAGAACATCACCAACCACACTCACCAGGAAAAGGCTTACAACATGCTGAACTTGGCCAAGAAACTCTTCGCTTTCAGAACTCAGAAATACACAGACCATTTAATCAACTACTTTTAAGACGCACAGCAGCTTTCTCCACCTGACCCAGCATTCTCCACCTAACTATCACTCTATTATATCTTCATGTTACTCATTTTCCAGAGACAGCTGTGACTGATAAAGCCCTGCGTTGCCGAAACGTTGTCAATAAAGGATCACATTATACTGCTTATGTGTTTATTTTCCATGTCGGTATTTTACCATTTATTTCCACATGAATATATTAGTATATCGTGGAAATGCTGTATTAAACCCTGACACTAAATGAGCTTTCTCCACCTTGACAATTCTCCACCTA
>WNWK01021178.1:0-34475 GCA_009830355.1 Cherax destructor | reverse complement strand
GTTGAGGGATTTCTATTAGACTGGTCTACTGGAGCGTCAATGCCTTGACTGGCAGCATACACATGGTTATCACCTGAATTTACTTGAGACATGATTTCAGACAATAGAACGAGAATTTAAAAAGAAAAGAATAAAAGAAAGTATACAGCACAATATAGCTTACTGTAACTAATCGATGTTAACTAATCTGCATAAGTAAGAAAATTGCACAATACACACTTTAAAGAAAAGATAACTCACTGGAAATTGACTTGGCAAGAAAAATAACACTTTAATATTTAAAAATCTTACTTTAATTTGAATTAACGGCAAGGTGAGTTTTCTTTACTTTTAATTTCAACAAAAATTGCAACAAGAAATTAATAATTCTATGCAAAAATAATTAAATAAAACACACACAACGCCGCCTGGTTGAATCCTCCCTTATACACAACTTTCCCTGTATGAATCTTAGCCCTGGCTTTGTCTCTGTAGATGCTTTCCTCTCCCATTACATTGTTAAATGCTCCAAACTTCAGAACACCCGTGACTTAACCTGATTCCTTCCTCTTCTATCTCTTCCCCCTTCTTCTCTTTCTCCTTTCTTCTCTGGGTTTTCTTTCTTTTCTTTTGCCTTGTATTTGTCCTTCTTTATTTTATTTTCATTTTTTCCCCCTCTGTGTTCTTGTCCCTACCCTATGCGGGCCACCAGCTTCATTGCAGTGCTCCTTTCCTAGAATATGACTGCCTCCACCACTACTACTACTACCACTTCCACTACTACCTTTATTATTACCCCTCCACCACTTTCTTGTGCCCTCCCCTGTCTGCCTGCCTCTAAATACCCTTCAGTTGCGACCCAGCTTCGGTCGGGGGTGGACGTGCTGTACACAGGTCTGACACCTGGAGTCTACCTGGAGAGAATTTCAGGGGTCAACGCCCCCGCGGCCCGGTCTGTGACCAGGCCTCCTGTTGGACCAGAGCCTGATCAACCAGGCTGTTACTGCTGGCCGCACGCAGTCCAACGTACGAACCACAGCCCGGCTGATCAGGTACCGACTTGAGGTGCCTGTCCAGTGCCTGCTTGAAGACAGCAAGGGGCTTGTTGGTAATCCCCCTGATGTATGCTGGGAGGCAGTTGAACAATCTTGGGCCCCTCACACTTATTGTGTGCCGAGTCTTTTGCTTTCGTACGGAGTGATTTTTGTGTGCAAGTTTGGTACTAAGCCCTCGAAAATTTTCCATGTGTATATAATAATGTATCTCTCCCGCCTGCGTTCTAGAGAGTACAGGTTTAGGAACTTCAAGCGTTCCCAGTAGTTGAGGTGGTTTATCGCACTTATGCGTGCGGTGAAGGTTCTCTGCACATTTTCAAGGTCAGCAATTTCACCCGCCTTGAAAGGTGCAGTTAGTGTGCAGCAATATTCCAGCCTAGATAGAACAAGCGATCTGTAAAGTGTCAACATGGGCTTGGCATCCCTGGTTTTGAAGGTTCTCATTATCCATCCTGTCATTTTTCGAGCAGATGCAATTGCTACATTGTTATGGTCCTTGAAGATGAGATCCTCTGACATGATCACTCCCAGGGCTTTGACATTAGTTTTTCGCTCTATTGTGTGGTTGGAATTAGTTTTGTACTCCAATGAGATTTTAATTTCTTCACGTTTTCTGTATCTGAGTAATTGAAATTTCTCATCATTGAACTTCATATTGTTTTCTGCAGCCCATTTAAAGATTTGGTTTATGTCTGCTTGGAGTCTTGCAGTGTCTTCAACGGTGGACACTGTCATACAGATTCGGGTGTCATCTGCAAAGGAAGACACAGCACTGTGGCTTATATCCCTGTCAATGTCTGATATGAGGATGAGGAATAGGATGGGAGCAAGTACTGTGCCTTGTGGAACAGAGCTTTTCACAGTAGCTGCCTCAGACTTTACTCTGTTGACTACTACTCTTTGTGTTCTACGTGTTAGGAAATTATAGATCCATCTACCAACTTTTCCTGTTATGCCTTTATCACGCATTTTGTGTGCTATTACACCATGGTCACACTTATCAAAGGCTTTTGCAAAATCTGTGTATATAACATCTGCATTCTGTTTATCTTCTGGAGCATCGAGGACCTTGTCGTAGTGGTCCAGTAGTTGGGACAGACAGGAGCGGCCTGCTCTAAACCCATGCTGTCCTGGGTTGTGCAATTGATGGGTATCAAGATGGGTGGCGATCTTTCTTCTTAGAACCCTTTCAAAGATTTTTATGATATGGGACGTTAGCGCAATTGGTCTGTAGTTCTTTGCTATTGCTTTACTGCCCCCTTTGTGGAGCGGGGCTATGTCTGTTGTTTTTAGTAGCTGCAGGACGATCCCAGTGTCCATGCTCCCTCTCCATAGGATGTTAAAAGCATGTGATAGGGGCTTCTTGCAGTTCTTGATGAACACGGAGTTCAATGAGTCTGGGCCTGGAGCGGAGTGCATGGGCATGTCATTTATTGCCTTTTCGAAGTCATTTGGCGTCGTGATGATGTCAGAAAGGCATGCGTCTGTCAAGTTCTGTGGCACCCTCATAAAAAAATCATTTAGGTTTTCGATTTTCAGTCTGGTTAGTGGCTCGCTAAAGACTGAGTCATACTAGGATTTAAGTAACTCACTCATTTCCTTGCTGTCATCTGTGTAGGATCCATCCGGTTTAAGTAGGGGCCCAATACTGGTTGTTGTTCTCGACTTTGATTTTGCATAGGAAAAGAAATACTTAGGGTTTCTTTCAATTTCATTTATGGCTCTTAGTTCTTCCTGTGTCTCTTGATTCCTATAAGATTCCTTTAGTTTTAATTCGATGTTTGCTATTTCTCTGACTAGTGTCTCCCTACGTATTTCAGAGATATTGGCCTCCTGTAGCCGCTCCGTTATTCTGTGCCTTCGCCTGTATAGGAGCGCCTCTCTTTCCAGTTTGCATCTTCTCCTCCTTTTCCTTAAGGAAATTTGCCTTGAGCAAACCTCAAGTACCACAGAGTTAATTTGTTCTAGACATAGGTTGGGATCCGTGATGTTTAGGCAATCTTCCCAGTTTATATCATTTAGGACTTGGTTTACTTGGTCCCACCTTATGTTTTTGTTATTGAAGTTGAATTTGGAGAAAGCTCCCTCACGGCTGATCACATTTTGTTGATCTGGGTCTCCCCACATGCATGTCTGGACCTCTATTATGTTGTGATCTGAGTATATTGTTTTTGATATGATGACATTTCGTATCAGATCATCATTGTTGGTGAAGATGAGGTCCAGCGTATTCTCTAATCTTGTGGGCTCTACTATTTGCTGGTTTAAGGTGAACTTGGTGCAGAGATTTAAGAGTTCATGCATGTGTGAATTTTCATCTGAGCTGCCTCCTGGTGTTATCTCTGCTACCACATTGTTTGCAATGTTCCTCCATTTTAGGTGCCTGAGGTTGAAATCCCCCAGTAGCAAGATGTTGGTGGCAGGAGCTGGAAGATTTTCCAGACAGTGGTCAATTTTCAGAAGCTGTTCCTGGAATTGTTGGGACGTTGCATCCGGGGGCTTGTAGACAACCACGATGACCAGGTTTTGATTTTCGACCTTTATTGCTAATACTTCAACTACATCATTTGAGGCATTTAGTAGTTCGGAACATATAAGTGACTCTGTGATATACAGGCCAACCCCCCCTTTTTGCCTGTTCACTCTGTCACACCTGTATAGGTTGTAGCCCGGGATCCATATTTCATTGTCCAAGTGATCTCTTATGTGGGTCTCTGTGAAAGCCGCAAACATAGCATTTGACTCTGTAAGCAGTCCACGAATGTAAGGTACCTTGTTGTTTGTTGCTGGCTTTAGACCCTGTATATTAGCAAAGATGAATGTAGTTGGATTGGTGGTATGGGGGGGGTCTTTTTTTCCTGGCTCTAATATCTGTTGTAATGGAGTGGAGGCCACTGACTGTGATTCCACTCCAGAAATGATTGCAGTTGGTGTACAATTTCTGTCATTTCCTGCCAGCTTTTTTTCCTTCCTGGCACTAAAAAACCTCTCTCTCCGGAGTGGCTGTGGCTACCCTGATTTTGCCATGGTCTGGATGTTCTGTGTCGCCTCGTACCCTTTAGGTGATATGCCTGGCAATACCTGGTGACTTTCTCTGCAACTGGTTAACTGCTTAACCCCCTGTCATGGAGACTGTTAGTAGACGTCGTTCTAACACAGTGTGTATTGACATGGTCACCGGTGTCATACATCCTGCCATGGCTGCTTCGGTGCTCCCTACGATTCTTCGAGATGTGTACAGCATAGATATTATGAACTTATATGGCGTAGCACTAAATGGGATCAACCGAGTTTTTGTCAAACTACTAACTGCTGCAGTTTATGAACACCTTGTAGATCAACACCAGGACAAAGTGTATACTGTGAACTCGACGATGCAGGTTCGCTTGAAGGATGTTTCACGAACGTACACTTGGATCAAGGTCAAGAATGTCCCATTTGAAGCGGACATAATGAATATCAGTGGTCTTTTCGGAGAGTATGGGGTGATACACATGGTGAATGCAGGGAAGTGGAGTGAGGGCCCCTTGTTGGGCCTATATGAAGGGACATATTCTCTGAAGATGATGCTCCATAAGCCGATACCGTCATATGTGGTGATGTCGGACTTCCGGAATCAACTGTATGTGACATACCCAGGGCAACGATAGACATGCCGCCTATGTGGCGCCTATAATCATGTAGCTGCAGACTGCATGAAGAGAGTGATACCGAGACAGGACACGGCACGCAGGGAAATGGCTGGTCTGGTCGCCAGGACGGACCCGGTGAAAGTTCCTCAGGTGGTGCAAGGGAAGCGATTGTGGAGTAAAATAGTTGATGGGGCAGGGGAGGCTTTCTGCACTTTGCCCCAGGAGCCAGTGGCTCCAAGTGAGAGCGTTATGGATAATGTGGAGGATATGGGTGTTGTGTCTTGTGAGGATATACCTCTGGAAGAGGTGTTGAGAGGCATCATGGAGGATCCTCTTCCAGTGTTGCCTGGGGAAGGCGGTGGTGAAGTGGTGGAAGGTGTTGAAGTGGTAGAGGCGGCGGTAGAGGCCTTGGTTGAGGCAATTCCTGCCAGTCATTGTTTAACACATGAGGTAGTGGCAGCAGAGGTGCATCAGTCAGATAGGGACCCAGGTATGGAAGTGGTGGCAGGTACCCATAAGAGAGCAGGTACCCAGTCCGATAGTGACGACGTTCTTACGCCAGCACAGAGACCGGGTAAAAGGCCTTTGGTGGAGATTGCAAGGAAAGATTTAGATGTCCTAAAAGGACAGGACCCCGTCAAGGGAGGGAAACCTGTGGGCAAGGGAGTGGGTAAGGGCAAGTCAGGGTCGCAGCCCCCCCCCTCCTGGCCGAAGGGCAAACCTTTGCACTTGAATTCCAGTGTCTAACGATAAATGTTAATGGTATGAAAGAGGATGTTAAACGTTCCTGGGTGGAGTACACCTTGCAACGTTATGGCGTCCAGGTGGCCTTCATCCAGGAGCATAACTATAAGTGCGGAAGGGAGTTGAGAGTAAAAGGGTATCAGGTTTTTGCAGGGTCTTCAGATAGGCTCAAAGGAGGGGTGGCAGTGGCAATTTCGGAGTCAAGCCCTTTTCAACTATTGACTTGGGAGGAAGGGGGGGGTAGGGTGGTTCGGGTGGAAGGTTCGTGGGGAGGGGTCAGGGTTAGTTTTTTAGGTGTCTATATGCCAGCGGAGCAGTCACGAACGGTAAAGGTGGGGTTTATTCGGGATTTCTTGATATATGCCCTTCGGGACTTGCCTGGAGTGGTGGTAGTTAGGGGAGATTACAACTGTGTTATCAGAAAGAGGGATGTAGAACCTAGAGGGGCGGGATGCGAGTTGGCGGCTTTACGGGATTTACTAGGAAGTGTGGGATTAAAAGATGTGGTTGGTGTTGGGGGCCCAGTGGATTATACTTTTGTGAGAAAAGGATATGCGGCGAGGCTTGATAGGATTTATGTAACTGATAGAGTAGTGGTGGGTGGGGTTCAAACCATAGATTTGGAATTTTCAGATCATAGAGAGGTTTTAGTTGATTTGCATTGGGATGGCATTGCAAAGTTTTATAAGAGTATTTTTTAAACTGAATGTAGGATTATTAGTGGGAGGGGATAAATCAATGCAGTTTAGTGAATGGTGGGGGAGGTTTTGGGTGAGGAGTAAGGGGCAGGATAATTTGTTAGGGTGGTGGATGAATGTGGGCAATCCGCGAATTAGGGAGTTTTATCGGAAGTTGGGTAGAGAGGAGGTGGGGTGGAGATACAGATTGCTTGCAGAAGTATGTGGAGGGGCAATTACAGGGTTGTTATGAGAGAGGCGGTCACCGTGAAATGTGGGAAATCCGTGTATTAAAGACAAGTTATGGGAATTACAGATAGAGCGGTTTGAGGCGTGCCACATGAAAGCTGGTATAAATGATCTGTTAGTGGGTAATAGGCCGTCAAAAATGGTGTTGAGTCACTGTAGGCGCACGAGAGAGGCGAGGACAATAGAATGTATGAAAGTCGAGAAGGGATTGGAAAGTTACAAGGAGGGTATGGTGATATGGGGTACGGAGGCAGTCGGAGTTTTTGTGGATAAATGGTTTGCACATTATATGAGTAGCATGAATGTAGAGTTAGAATATAGGAATCTCCTTTTGGAGGGAATCCAAGAGAGGTTGGGGGAGAGGGATAGGGAGGCAATGGGGGGTGTTATTAGCGAGGAGGAGGTGTGGGTAGCAGTGGAAGGGTTGAGTAAGGGGAGTTCCCCAGGAACAGATGGAATAGCAAATGAATTCTATAGGGAGAATTAGGACATGGTGAGGGACTGTCTAGTGCGCTTGATGAATTGTATGAAGTCTGCAGGGGTGGGAGTAGGAGAAAGTAGTCTAGGAGTCGTGGTTTTAGTCAGGAAGGGGAGGGGGGAGGATTCTCTGAGCAATTATAGACCTATAATTTTAATGAATGCGGACTATAAAATATTAGCCAAAATACTAGGTAATAGAATAAAGAAAGTGGTGGGAAAGGTGATTGCAGAGGGGCAAGGTGATATACCTGGCAGGAGCATGGTGAATGGTCTTGAGTGCATAAGGGATTACGTAGCTCATGGGAAAGGGGGCGTTTTAGCTTTGGACTGGAAGGGATCATATGATAGTGTGGAAAGGGAAGTGCTGTATGACATAATGAGAAGGCAGGGATTTGGGGAAGAAATTGTGCAGTGGATTGAGAAGTTGTATGGGGAAGCGTGTGTCAGAGTGCAGGTGAATGGTAAATTGGGGGGTTTGGTTCCTATGGGTAGGGGTCTGCGGCAGGGTTGTCCCATTTCGCAGATATTATTTGCGTGTTTACAGGACCCGTTTTACAGATTAATTGAGGTTGGGGTGTGGATGAATGTTGCAGGGGCAGGTGAACGCACAGGCATCATGGGGTACGTGTGTTGTGTCAGTGTCATAAATACACTTGTGTAGTCATAAATACACTTGTGTAGTGTATCAGAATCATCTTAGTTTTACATAGCCGGTCCCTTTGCATGTGACGTCATGATACCCTCTGATGTCAGAGTCTTTGCGCATGTGTATAGCCACGCAGAGGCAGCGTACTCACTAGCTGTAGGCCTACAAGCTGAACAGACGTGTGGGTACACCTCCTCTCACAGACTCGTAAATATACCGTAACCACCCTACAAGGAGTGTCTTTGACAACCTATTTATCTCTCTCAATACCCACACAACACGTGGATGACACTACGGTGCTTGTGGGTTCAGGGCAGGGGCCGGTAAATGTTGGGGACATTGTTTGTGTGTTTTGTGGAGCAACTGGGATGAGAATAAATAGTAGCAAGACAAAATTATTGGAGGTAGGTACGTGGGTGGGAGGGACGTTGGGCAGAGGTCAGGATTGGCATGTCGTTACAAGTGTTAGAATATGTGAGGTAGAATTTACGAAGGACAGACGTTTAGCAAGAGAATTGAATTCACGTAGGGTGGTACAGGGGGTGACAGACCTAATGCAGGTTTGGAGGGCGAAGGAAGTAACTTTGAGACAGAGGGTAATAATAGTAAATAGTATGGTTTATAGTAAGCTGTGGTATGTAGCTGCCATTTTCCCTTTATTGCAGGCAGATGTGGAGGTTCTGGAAAGAATGGTTTTTAAGTATGTATGGGCGGGTGGAAGGCATTGGGTAGGGCGCAATGTTGTGCGCAATAAGGAGGCATTGGGGGTGGGGGTTTGAGATTAATTTGGGTAGAACGTAGACTGATGTGCTTGTACCTTAAATGTTGTCTGGTGAGGAGGGATGTGTTAGGCAGGTCTGGGGAAGATGTAATGGGGGGGGGGGTACTTCGAGAGATGAGTGAATGGTGGGATGACAGGTCTCTGGCATATTGTAAGGACATATTAAGGAGTTTGATCGTAGTAATACAACCGCAGAGTATATCAGTTGGTAGGCTAGGAATTTTGGGGGGATCCCACCCGGTCGTAGAATGCAAGTCAATATATCCTATGTATGGTTGGGCTGAGATATGGGGGAAGCTTAAAAGGGTTGAAGTTGGGATCTAGAGATCGGGAGTTCATGTTTAGATTTTTACATGATGCCGTAGCTTCTAAGGCATCCTTATTGAGTATGGGTTTAGTGAGAGATGGAGCTTGTGTAAGATGTGGGGAATTGGATACCACCCTGATGGGATATATTTTTGTGATACCTTGGGGCCAGTATGGGAGTGGGCAGGGAGTTGGCTTTGCAGAGTGGGGGGAGGGGGCATCTCTTTTCTGAGGGCAATGTTTTTAGACCTTGGTGGACTTAATGCTAGAATGCGCAGAGGTCTCATGTATTATCTGGTGGATTTTGTATGTGGTTCATGGAGATTTAGGGACTTGGGAGCAGGGGAAAGGATCAAGGCTCTTTCTGCTTGTTTATATAGAAGGAAGTGTAGAAATCGTGTTGTGTATGGGAGGGCGTGGGAAACGGACTTCATTCAATCGTATAGGGAGTTAAGGATTGCAGATCTATTGGGGTAGGCTTGAGTTGGAAGAGGGCTTGACGACTGAAACGTTAGGGGTGGTCGGGTACAATTTGTTGCTTTTAGCAGGGGTAGGTCTTGTATGTATGTTAGTGTAGGAAAAGGTGGGGGGGTTGTAAGTTAGGGGTTTTAGAGGGTATGTTGGGGGTGGACTTATGGATGACTTGGCTCTCAGTGTGGGTCAGGGTTTGACGGACGACTTTCAGGGTATTGGATTGAGATAGTTGGGGTTGTATGTGTGTATTTTGCCTTTTATTTGTTAGGCTTCATTTATATATTTCGGCGTTAACTGGTGCAAGGGCTTAGGTTTGGTGGGGGGGTGATGGGGAAGAGGTGGTTTGTTCTGTCACAACTGTACACTGCACACAACATTCTTTGATCATGGTATTCTAGTGGTGCACTGGTCCTGTTGTCATTATGTGCAAGTACGTTTTATGGAGTTTTATCCTTAAAATGTTACATCACTTTTGTAATGATCGGTTGTTGTTTCCCCTAAGAACTTCGTGATATTATCAGGTACTTATTAAAGGTTTTGTGTGCCCCGTCATGTGGGGGTGGAGAGTTACTAATGTTTTGTGTGGCCCGTCATGTGGGGGGTGATAGTTACTAATGTTTTGTGTGCCCCGTCATGTGGGGTGGAGAGTCATTAATGTTTTGTGTGGCCCGTCATGTGGGGGTGGAGAGTTACTAATGTTTTGTGTGGCCCGTTATGTGGGGGTGGAGAGTTACTAATGTTTTGTGTGGCCCGTCATGTGGGGGTGGAGAGTTACTAATGTTTTGTGTGGCCCGTCATGTGGGGGTGGAGAGTTACTAATGTTTTGTGTGACCCGTTATGTGGGGGTGGAGAGTTACTAATGTTTTGGAAGTAGAGGTTTCGTTGGATATTGTCGATGTTGTATAACCGCTTGATTTATCTTAGGTGTCATTCCTAGTCATGATAAAATTTCTGTTCTGGTTTGTACTAGAATAAACTATTCCGTGTATGATGTAATATGGGGATTGTGTGATGGTCGGGAAATTTTCTTTGGTTGTGTGAATTTGTTAAATAATTTGGTTTCACTGTTTATAGTACAATTTATGTTTCACTGATTTTAACATCATTGTAACATCATTGTTTGCATTATATTATTTGTCTTGGCAAGGTAATGCCTTGTGTATGCTGTGGCTATATTTATTTATTTATATTTTTTAATTAATTTAAATAATTTTTTTCAATGGCGATTCTCAAATTCAATATGATATAATTCTCAGCAAATTGTATTGATTATTGTTCCTTTTTGATATGTTGGATTGATAATTTTCTCATGTCACTGTGAGACATGTAAGGAGTTAAATAAAGAGACGGATTGACGTCTCATTGTCTATGCTTTTCTGGTAGGCTTATTTAGCTATATACGCTGTACTACAGGTCATGGTATGGCATTGTTGTATCTACTGCTTTTGTATATAGTTGTCCTGTTAAATGAAATTTAAAACAAATATGGGTATTGTGTGATAGGTCGGGGAATTTTCTTTGGTTTTCTTTGGTTGTTATAAATTCAGTTTCACTGTTTATAGTATAAATATCTTTCAATGATTGTAACATCATTGTTTGCATTATGTTAATTGTCTTTGTATGGTACTGTATGTTAGTTCATTACCTTTGTAACTTGCTCAGCCATCAAAACTTTGGTGTCCAGTCCCTGGACCCATTATGTACCTCTGTAATCTTTTGAGTACCGCCCACAGGATGGGTATGGGGTGCATAATAAAGATATCAAACTAACTAAAACAAATAGTGATTCTCAAATTAAAAATGATATAATCCTCCGCAAAATGTAATTGTTATTGTTCCGATTTGATATGTGGGATTGATCATTTTCACATGTCGTTGTGAGTCATGTAAGGGGTAACATAAGAGATGGATTGACGTCTCATTATCTATGTATTTCTTGTTCGCTTATTTAGTTATATAAGCTGTGTTACAGGTTATGGTATGGCATTGTTGTATCTACTGATTTTGTATATAGTAATTGTCTTTTAAATAAAATTTAAAAAAAAAATACCCCTTTTACCTGTCCATTGTGTTAGTGTGACTTTGTAAATGGTCCAAGTGGGACCGAAACGTCGTCGTAAGCTCCTCTCTTATATGTGAGGGTTGTGTGTGTATTGTTCCAGTCACGGTATTGTGCCTTTTTTGTTATTTAATTAAATTAAATTCAATAATGCTTATGGAAAGAGCAACAATCTGATGAAACAAATCACTAAAAAGAAGAATTGCAAAAAACAATTAAATTATTTACTGACAACAATTGAAATAAAGTTACTTCTTAAATCACTGAGAAAATCGCACTTGAATACTAATTATCACTCTTGCAACATTGAACAATTTACTTTAACACATAGTAAACAATCAAACAATTTATGAAAGCAAAATGGAATACAGCAAAAGTTAAATTGCACAAAATCAGTTGCAGGAATTATCAATAGTCAATAAAATTGCACTGGGGAAAAATTTTGCAACACAAGAAACAAAGATATTAGAAATTAATTAGTTTGAACACTCTTACTCTTAATTGCAAGCAAAGCAAAGTAACTTAATGAAACAATTACTGAAACAATTCACTAAGAACACTGACTTTAATCAAACTTAAGAGTGAACTTGTTCAAACAACACTTCAACATGAATAAAAATGAACAAGATATTTAGCAAGAAAATAAAATAACACTTACAGGAGCTTGAGTACAACCATCAAAGATACTCAGCTGTTGGACAGTACACAAAATTATTCTTGGTCTTACGACTTGTTCGGTAAGAATCTACATAGATATTATTAGGTACTGCACACACAAGCTATGCTAATATATTCTGTGGAAGTAAAACAAATGAGACAATGGCAGAGAAAATAATAACTCAATTAGTGATACACGCTCCGATGGCATGGTGGCTAGCGCTCTTGCTTCACGCACGGAGGGCCCGGGTTCAATTCCCGGCGGGGCCGAAACATTTCGAAGTGTTTCGTTACACACACACACACATACATACAACAGGCCTAGTGTCTAATTGACATGTGCCTAGGACAAAATGGTAACTAACTAACACTGAATTTTAAATTGTAATTCAATTAATTGGTAGGAAAAATAATTACTTAGTTACTGGGACAAGCAAAATTAATTACACAACAATAAGAAAACAAGGGTAAACGACTGAATAATAACTCTGGGGTAGAACACTTAATTCAACACAAGAATTAACAGGGAAACACAGGGACAATGCTGGAAAAAAAATTATTGGAACACAACAAAAGTTAAAGGAAATAACGCAAGGGATAACTGATTTAAAATGCACACAACACTCAGTAAAACGATACTTACTTCAGATGGGATAATAAGAGACACAAGATAAACAGATAACACTAGAAAACAATTATTGCAAGCAGGGAATCTAAATTAACACAGTCTATAATGAAATCACAAGTCTCAGGATAACACAAAAGTTCACTATAACTGAGAACAATAATTCAACAATCGCAAATGTCTCTAATTATCTGAAAAACAAGATAAATGTCTCTAGGCTGTAGCTTGAAGATAGTGGTGATTGAAGCTGGAGTGGGTGATGGTGAGTGGAGGATAATGTCGTCTGGGGTTGGTTTCAGCTACTCCACTACACTGAGCGACTCTCGAAGGATTTGCGCTTAACTACGAAGAACTACGAACCTAGGTTTTTACATCGTTGGTGCACAGGTACGAAGAAACACACTCAGGACTCTTGACCCGATTCATAGCCAATAAAAATGCTTGTAGGACCCAGTATAAGGGTGAAATAAGACACGTGGTTGATGGCGTCTGTTTGTGTGGGAGGTGGATACTGCGTGATGACTCACGTGGTCCCACGCTCTGGGCTGCTGTCCCACTTCTACTTGACACGAGAATCCAAAACCCAGAATACCACAGGGATGGTATTAACACTCAAAACAGCAATACACTTGAGCACAAAGACGACAGGGAATGCGGGGACTCACGTGGCTTGCTGGATTACTTCTCAGTCAGCTGGGTTGGCTTACTGGCTTACTTCTCAGAGTCAGCTGGGTTGGCTTGCTGGCTTAAGGCTAGGCTGACTAGAACAGGGTTGGATGTCTTGGTTGGGCACTCTCCCCCTCACAGACTGGCTTATCTCGTAGCTTAATTTGCAAAACCCGGGTCTACCCCTCGTAGGTTTTAACAAATAAGAGATAAGGCACTTAGCTGACCAGAAAATATTATAGACAAATGCTGGCTTGGAGTGTTGGTGGAGGGCTTACTCACGGTACACAAGATGCTGGCTTGTTAAAATCTATCACATAAAATCACCGTAATTGACAGAATTACGGGACCACCGCTTCCACCATTTGTTGTGTGGGTCTTGGGAGAACTAATACGGTTGCACAGAAACACACTGGTGCTTGGTTACAGTGTATTGAATGAGTCAGTGAGAAGAAGTAGGCCCAGCCCTTCTGTTCAGTACTAAGCCTATATCGAGAATGAGGGAGACGCTTCTCTCTGCGCGCACACATGCGCGGGTCTCTGACGTCACAAGTAACAAGGGATCACAAATATAATAATAATAATAATAATAATAAT
The DNA here is from genome assembly GCA_009830355.1 of Cherax destructor. NCBI lineage: Eukaryota > Metazoa > Arthropoda > Malacostraca > Decapoda > Parastacidae > Cherax > Cherax destructor. Next base: position 20,848 of record WNWK01021178.1, on the reverse strand, counting down.
AATATCTTTATTTACTACAAGTACATGTACATGGTATACAGGCCTAGCTGACATCAGTGACATACTACTATATAGAAAGTCCCTTGTTATGCTGAGCATTTCGGGCAGATTAGGTCAGTGTCCTAGGATGCGACTCACACCAGTCGACTAACACCCAGGTACCCATTTTACTGATGGGGAACATAGACAACAGGTGTAAAGAAACACGCCCAATGTTTCTGCCCTGGCTGGGAATCGAACCCAGGCCCTCGCCGTGTGAAGCGAGAGCTTTAGCCACCAGACCACCAGAATTACTTATAATACACTACACAAGTATATGCTTCAGTACATACTACTGACATTTGTAACACCAGATGGGCTTTTTCACTACAAGGTTCTTCCACTCAGGCTGCGTAACGCACCCTCCTGTTTTCAACGCAGGATGCAGGGAGTAATACGTAGCCTAGCTGGAGTGAGATGTTATATTGATGACCTTGTTAAATTTAGTGATTCTTGGGCAGCACACCTGAGACAGCTGAGAAAACTTTTTATTAGGGTCACTGAACACAGAAACAAGGGGACACAACTGGAAGCTGAAGACTCAGATGAGTCAAAGGGATGTCAGGAAACATTTCTTCAGCCACAGAGTAGTCAGGAAGTGGAATGGACTAGAGAAAGATATAGTGGAGAAACAGGGAAACACAGGGACAATGCTGGAAAAAAAATTATTGGAACACAACAAAAGTTAAAGGAAATAACGCAAGGGATAACTGATTTAAAATGCACACAACACTCAGTAAAACGATACTTACTTCAGATGGGATAATAAGAGACACAAGATAAACAGATAACACTAGAAAACAATTATTGCAAGCAGGGAATCTAAATTAACACAGTCTATAATGAAATCACAAGTCTCAGGATAACACAAAAGTTCACTATAACTGAGAACAATAATTCAACAATCGCAAATGTCTCTAATTATGATAAAGCTCATGGAGCAGGGAGAGCAGAGACCCAGTAGCAGACAGCGAAGAGGCGGGGCCAGGAGCTGAGTCTCGACCCCTGCAACCACAATTAGGTGAGTACTGATACTCAGCTCAGAGTTAATTTGGCGACATGTAATTGGACAGGAAAAAGTGGTCCCAGTGAATGCCAAGGTGAAGGTTATAGACAATTTCCCTGTATCAAAGAACCGGAAGGAGGTAATGCATTGACATAACATTTTACAGAAAGTTCTATCCAAATTTGTCAAAGGTGATCTCTCCACTCACAGACCTTATTAGTCCCAAGCGAAACTTTGTGTGGGACCTGACGTGTCATAGGGCATTTGAAAATGTAAATGCTCTGCTTACTAGTGCTCCTGTGTTGACTAGTCCCAATTTTGCACTACCATTTTCTCTACAAGCAGACGCCAGTGATACTGGTGTTGGGGCAGTAGTATTACAGAAAGTAGCAGGACAGTTATTGCGAATCAGCTACTTCTCTGTGTTGGCTGTGCAACATTTTTCAGTTTATGTGTCAGGATCAATTCATCATATAACTGTGTATAGTGACCACACTTGTTTACGTTTCCTACACCTAATGAGAAACCACAATCAAAGACTCACTAGATGAGCTTTGTTCTTCCAACCACTGAATTTGATGATTTGTAATGTGAAGGGAACAGAGAATGTGGTTGCTGATGCATTGTCTGGTGTATAATGTACATAATGTAGTGTGTAGAACATTTATCTGCTCTAGTTTTGCAGTGGGCGAGTAGATGGCTCTCTGACCACCTAGTGGATTGAAGCTTGGTGAGCTGGTGGTGGGGGTTTGAGATTTCCCAAGTGTGTTAGTGTGTGTTTTTGTTGGTAGTCACATCAGTTTACATACCTATGTAAGGTATGCTAACATTTTCTTAGGTGCTGGTGGCGATGCCTCACCTGTTTTGAGTCATGAATTGCGATCCGTTTTTTTGTGGTGTGTTTCTCCAGGACCCATATGTTTTTTCTTTTTGAATCGCCAATGTGGCGTGACTTCTGAGTTCCTTGGAATGATAGTGTTGGTGAAGGCCTGGGAGGCCCACCTTTTGAGGGGTTAATGGAGATGACTCCAGTGTGTTTTTTAAGGCCACAGTCTCACCTACAAAGTTTATATGTAACTAACTACCCAGTTTTGAAGTCTGATAATTTTTCCCCTCGTGCTCTCCAATTTCTCCCAGAGGTGTGCTTTACGAAGACAGTATTGCTTACTGTACATTGCTTTGAGACGCGGGGTTGATAATATAATGTTCTATTTGTAATAATGAATATGTACAATATTTTCTGCACAGTTTCTAGACACTAATGCTGTTTAAAGAAAGAGTTTCCCAGTTTATAATATTCATGTAATTAATGTGGAGATTTAAGGTTTATATATTTTTATGAGGTGCCTATTTCATTAATGAAATCAGAATTCTGTGATAATGAACACTAATGCTGATTAAAGAGAGACTTTCTCAATTTACAATATTTGCATTTGTGTAAATAGGTTTAATTGTATATAATTATTGTGTATACGTTTTATATTATTCATGTGTACAGAGGTGACCTAGTCATCTGTCTTTCTTTTTGTGTCATGTATATAAAATGCATCAGTGTAGGTGTTTGGCCAACACTGAGTTGTGATGGTGGATTTTCCTAGTTTAAGTTTAAGAGTACAACTATAATCATGACTGTGGCTCATTTAGCGTAAAACCTGATCACTTTTACGTTAAGCAAGTTACTCATCTCTCAGGTTTAGCAGCGTTCATTGTAGGGATAAAAATTAAGTTGAAGAAAGTTTATTTTGTTTTTCTATGTAAAAGACTTGATGCAGTTTTCTTATTTTTGGCGAATTTTGTGTTTCCAGACTTTAGGCTAATTCCGCGTTTGTTTACCTTGACTAACTGCAGCCGAGTGCTTACACCAGCTGAGTGAGACCAGTCATCTGAGAGGGTATTACAAAGGGTATTGTTGAAAATATGTGTATAAAAACGCTCCATATATAATGTCAGTTTATGGAATTTGTTCTGAAACCAGACATGTATTAGTCCAAAAGAGTAGCCAGGACAGGACAGGAGCAGGAGAGGTGTTTTTGAGTCAGTACGGGAAGAGCGTTGGCTGGAACAAGACCACATGGGTTGGTGTTTGTGTAAGTGGGGGGTGGGGTGATTCTGGGTGCGTTCATGCGATAGGTTGCTTTAATATTTATGTACTTACTCTCCTGATATATATGTAAGGCCTAGTATGAGGAGAGGCCTGTTTAAGTTTTGGGAGAGTACTCATGTAGTGTTTTTTTTTTGTATTTTTATTTAAAACGCATAGTTACAGGTATATAATAAATATATAAAAGAGATTTTCTACAGGTGCAACACAACATACCAGCATCTCTACTACTCAGCCTACCATACAACAGCAGGGTGAAAACTACCCAACCTCGAAGACTACCCCACCCCGCACCTACATTGTATTGAATCTGCATTGTTTATAACACTTACAATATTAATGGTACAATGAGTGAACAATGGATATATTTGTACAATTCAATAATTACAGGAAAGTCGCAGAATGCTACTCTCTCAGCCCCCCCGAACCACCCCCCCTCCTTCCCTTCTCACAGCAAAACATTAATTCCTCAATAGGTAAGCGGATACACTTTCCGCCTGTACATAATATAATAAATATGATACTCTGCTTCAGCACTAGGCTGTAGAACATAGAACTCTCAATCATGTTACAGCTGTGGGTGGCGAGTAACCGCCCCGTACCCACTACCTCACCTTTCAACCCACTCAAGAAAATATATACCAATTAAATACACAATACATTCATTGTCATTAACGTATAATTACACAATGAGACAATACTTGTGAACAAAACAGAATATAATTATAACCGTAAAATGGAAGGTTACAAGTACGGAAAAAGACACAGCATCGTCTCAATGTAATCTACTGAATCTCACACTACAGGAAATATAAAATCAGAGTCAAGAGTAATCAATCGACCCCCTTGATATACCTACATACATGAAGGAGCCCGTTTTCCCCTTCACTCGACGAGTCGTAATAATGACCGGACTGTGAATTCCTGATATTCAACTGGAAACTCGACTGGCCACTGCGGCCAGACAGGAGTTTGTTGTGATATTTGGTGCGATACCAATTCGCAGCAGCACCTGTATACAATAATAATAATACTTTATTGAGACATGGTACAATGATATATGGTAGACAAGAAATATACTTAGTAATGAGATGTACATGCCAAAAGCCCCTAATATGCTGTGCAATCATCGGCAGACCTCTCGCGACACACCCACAAGGTATATACATAATCAGTAACTATATATCCAATCGTTCTTTGTACGATAGATGAAACTCCACCTATGTCTAGACTTAGTGCTCGAGGACTTTGAATACCGCGTCCCCCAACAACACGTATTACTTTACCCAGCAACTCTCGTCTAGACCCTAAGCTTTCACAAAAATATAGACTATGATAAGAATCCGCGATCGCTCCGCAAGCAGGACACATTTCCCCTTCTATGATTCGTCGATTAGGGGGCTCTGGTGGTCTGGTGGCTAAAGCTCTCGCTTCACACGGCGAGGGCCTGGGTTCGATTCCCAGCCAGGGCAGAAACATTGGGCGTGTTTCTTTACACCTGTTGTCTATGTTCACCCATCAGTAAAATGGGTACCTGGGTGTTAGTCGACTGGTGTGAGTCGCATCCTAGGACACTGACCTAATCTGCCCGAAATGCTCAGCATAACAAGGGACTTTCTGTATAGTAGTATGTCACTGATGTCAGCTAGGCCTGTATACCATGTACATGTACTTGTAGTAAATAAAGATATTATTATTATTATTATTATTATTATTATTATATAATACCACTTTTGACGGTAGGATGTTATGTAAGAACTTATAATATACCTCGCGCACCTTCGGATGAATACGTAATTCAGCGAAACGTCTCCAAATACCTGACCACTTGTAAACAGGAAAAAGGCAATGCACTGGCGGAACGACAGGCCATGCCACACCCCGTATAAGAACTCGTATGGGCATATTTCCCGGTTGTCGCGCATAAACAAGGCAGCGGAGAAAGTCTATCCCAATGCTGGAAGGGACATCGTACCATGCGAAATCGCTGTCAAATAAACACCTTTCACAAACATTCCTATGGCATGTATTCGTAGATCAATCAAACTGAGACCTCCACATTTTACCGGTAAACACACTACGTCTCGCCGTAACCAATTACAACCACTACACACACAACCCGCACATATAAAAGAGAGGAGCTTACGACGACGTTTCGGCCCGACTTGGACCATTTACAAAGTCACACTGTAAATGGTCCAAGTCGCAAACGTCGTCTAGCTCCCTCTTATATGTGCGGGTTGTGTGTGTATTGTTCCAGTCACGGTATTGTGCCTTTTTTGTTATTTACAACCACTACCCTACACAACCACTACCCCACACAACCACTACCCCACACAACCACTACCCCACACAACCACTACCCCACACAACCACTACCCCACACAACCACTACCCCACACAACCACTACCCCACACAACCACTACCCCACACAACCACTACCCCACACAACCACTACCCCACACAACCACTACCCCACACAACCACTACCCCACACAAATTGATAAACGCCGCGTGCTAACAACCTCTGCACATCAACATGCACTATAGGAAAGTGCCGCGCAACGTGCCACACTTTGGCGTAGAGCAGTGCGTTCGTAACCACCACTCGCTGGTGTAACGTCAAACCATTCGCTCTCAGAGTGGACATACGGAGAATGACTTTATCTACGACAGTGGAAGAGTTTCGCTTTTGTGTCTCAACGAGACTATTTGTATATTCGATGCCACAGATCTTCAAATGGGATACTCTGGGCCACACCTGCTGCCGGGTCTCGTGTACGGTCACTGGTTGACCTAGGAGCAAAACACCTGTTTTTTTAGGATTACTCCGCATGCCAGACGCTGGTCCAAACGCTCTAACCGTTTCCTGAACGGCACCCATTTCATCTAATCCTTTTAGAACTACTGTCGTATCGTCCACATATCCAATTATACGCACCAATTATTACGTAACCCAACACACGGTACTTGATTTAAACTAACAACGGTCCTATAAAAAGGATCTTGAAAAAGTCCAAAGAACAATTGTGACATTGGACAACCCTGACGGATGCCACGGTTAACGGTAATTTTATTACCAAGACGACCATTAATCTGAACCTGCATACACGCTCCATCGTACAATGAACGCGCCCAATCAATTATTTCTCGCCCAAAACCCTGCCATTTCATGAAAGTCCAAAGGGTTTCACGTTCCACTGTATCGAACGCTGCCCGCCAATCGATGCGACAAGCGCTCCATTCTGATCACTGTCCTGACATTCATGGATATGGCGTGTGAGGATACTGTGTCCGTAATGCATCGATCATCCAGGAAACCCACGTTGTCCTTCGTGTATTACTTTATCGATGACTACCTTAATACGATTCCCTCAAATTTTAGCAAAGATTTTATAATCGCAACACAATAAAGAAATCATCCGATAATCCGTTTTAAAAGAACACTCATAATTTTTCTGGACTAACACAACTACTCCTGTTTTCTGAAGTGCCCCTAACCTTCTACATACCTTCATTTCGTTAAACAGTGTTACAAGAAAGTCTCGAAGAACGTTCCAATACTCTAAATAAAATTCACTGGGGATACCATCAATCCCAGGGGATTTACCTACGTTCATACTTTGTATGGCTGTCCAAATATCATCAGTCGTAATCATCCCACCCAGCGTTACTCTGTCATCTTCGGTTATATTACAAGGTATGTGATTACCGAACGACTCGACCGCCTGCCAGCTAACTCCTTGACTCATAGTATGTTTACGGAAATATTCGTCGACATAAAACCCTATACTCTCAGTACTTGTTAATTTATTATCAGGACGATACCCTGCCACGCCTTGCGATGTCTGCATGCTCATAATGGATGTCGCCCGCCGACGGAGACTGAGCCCGCAAAACGTAAGCGGATGACCGATGTCCCCATAGCACTGCTTCAACCCCGCTAGCGATTCTAGCTCCATTAAACCGTTCATTGTGTAATGTACACAACGTAGTCCTGAGCGCTTCAATCTCTGCTACCGGGTAAGACGCTCTGGGGAGATAGCATGCATCAAGCTGTCCTTGAATATATGCCATGTACCCAGTACGCATTTGATAATCACCTTTACTTTGACCAACAAAAAAATCGCGGACTATACTCTTCCCTACAGTATCCCACCAGTCAATTACATCACGGCTATCGTTACGTCTCTGCATTGCATTTTCCCACACTTGCGTAAAGAGTGACCGCACCTCCGCTTTCTTTAATAGTGACACATTCATCTTCCAGAACCTTAGAAAAATTTTTGGCAACCCGTCCCAAGTTAAATTAGTTACCACAGCACGATGATCTGTACAACCCACATCGGTATGAACAACGTTCTGTACAACCACACCTCTCGACACATAAATTTGATCAAGGCGCGCTGCATATCCAGGCCGAACAAACGTGTGCGCTACGCCACCAATTATGTCGCCACCAACATCAACAAGGCCTACATTACTTATGTCACCTAAGAGTGGCAATAATACTCCTCTCCCTGGAGGATCAACATCTTTACGCCGAACCACGCAATTCCAGTCGCCGCCCATTATTGTAACGACTGGCAGCGAACGCAAGTGATATACTAAGGCATCACTATAAAACTGGGTTTTCACTTGTAAAGCACTATCGGCCGGTCCGTACACACCAATGAAACAAATTGGAACTGTACTCCACCGTCCATCAACACGCATGACTCTACCCTCCACGTCAACTTCCTGTCGTGACACATAAAACGGGCTTAACTCCTTAATACAAATAGCAACACCTCCTTTCAATCTCAGTGAATTTGTGCCATACACTCTATACCCATCCACATTCAATTTACTGACGTCACGGAAATTATGTTCTTGTATGTACACTACATCAGCGCAAAAATTCTACAACAGCACCTCGTTTAATCCTATCACATATGACATTGACATTTATAGTCACACACTTGAAGGTGATGGTATAAAAAGGACTCGATCTGGATGCGGTATCGTCGTTACCGGCGTATCAAGTGATACGTCTCCCGTCTCAACTTCTCCACCGTGACCGGTCGATTCCTCTATACCTGTACTAGGAAGGACTCTCGAACCGTCTTGTCTCGTAGGTTCGACCCATTGCTTTTTCCCAGGTCTCTGTTTGGGAGTTAAGATGTCATCACTCCCGTCTGACACTGCGTTCCTCTTCCTTGACGGACAGTCCGCCGAACGAACTGACGGAGGCGTCGCCTCCGCATGAACGCTCACTGGTACTTCCAACACTGTAACAAGAGTACCAACGTCACTATTGTCTGGAGTTTCAGGTCCTATACTTAAATTTACATCAGGGATTTCACTCTCTTCACTTGGTATCGGAGATACTTCGAGTCCTACGTCTCGTACATGGAAAAATACGGGGTCGTCGTTGCAGTAAGCCCCACTTTGAGTGAACGACTGAGGAACTGCCGGTCTAGTAGACATAGAAGACGATGGTAACGTTGCACATGGCGATTCATCTAGTGTTGCCACGGGCTCTTCATCTGACCATTCCTTGTGAGACTTCCACTTTTTCGTCTCTCCTCCGACATAAAACTCGCCCGGTGTCGTCGTAGGGTAATCATGACGCCTCGCCTCAGCTCGCTGTTGCTGTTCACACAGCGCAGCGACGTGGCCAGCCAAACCACAAAGGCGACACGTACGGCATTGGCCATTGTACGTGATGTACAACTGTGTTTTAAACTCACTTAACATGACATACGATGGTATAGGTTGCTTCAGAGACATTTTGATAATATAAGTGCCTTCTGGTAAACCTTCATAAGGGCCGCTGGTCCACCGTCCCATCGTTGCAGAGTAGACTGCCCAATACGCCTCAAAAGTTTTTCTTATGTCATGATCGTCTGCCTCAAATGGGATATTCTTTGCACGGACATACGTATACGTCCGTGACACATGGTGGACACAAACCTCCACAGCTGGGGTGACCTGGAACCGAGCATCCTCGAAATTCTCCACCACTCTCTCGTATACACTTGATGACGTGAACTTAACAAAGATTCGTTTCACACCATTAAGGGACACTCCGTACAAATCACTGTTCTCAATGGCGTACGTCTCTCGTAAAATCTGCGGCAGGAGAACAGGTAGGGTAGAGCCCAACAGTGACCCACGGGTTAACTCCACACAGTGTTCCTCCGACGCCGGTTACTCTCCGCCATACTGGCTACCAACTGCTGGTATGGGAGAAAACCTGAAGAGGGCAGCACAGTAGAACAACCTCTCACCGCGAGGGCTGAGGTGCGAATCACTCATGTAGTGTTTGCCTGCTGGCTAAGAGGCCGGCAGGAGGGGGTGTCATGGAGCATTCCTATTTATAAATGCTTATTTTTTTAACCACCAGTAGCAGTGTGCTAGTGAGCTAATGTGAGTACTTGATAAAGGCGTACTGGTGGTTGGTGATTTTTTTTATGTAGTGGGTATGTTGTATGTTGTATATGTCAGTTTACTATTAATATATTATATTTTTATATATGTTAGTTTTTGTGCCCTTCCTGTTAATATAAATACATTGATAACTCGCATATCCGGCCTACCATTATCCAAACCTCACCAATATCCGAACAGGCCCTGGGAAAGGGCAAAATTCTAAAATTATTACCGAAACATCCAAACAGCCGTTCGGAAACGGCAAAAGGCTGAATCAAACTTGGCGCGCACTAACGGTTGGCCACTAGAAGCCACGCTTTTTGCCTTCCTTTTAGCATTATTACAGCTGTGTTTTGTCCCAGCTATCTTGTGTATGGCACCAAAGAGTGCCAGGAATGTGTTTACTCTAGAGAAAAGAGGGAAATATTGTCGCACGTGGATGCAGGTTGGTCCAAGGCTGGGGAAAAAACTACAGAAGACGACGTGCAGGACTGGCTAGAGTATGACGAAGACGACCCTGGTGTGCAATCTCGGAACATTCCGAAAGTGACGACGACACAATGCCTCCAAGACCAAAAACTTCAGCATCAAGGACAAGTGTCGAAACACTTATGGAGTATTTGGAGCATCCACTGTCCACAGCCCATTTGAAAAGTTATGGCCCTGTGGTCCGTGAAATCGGGAGGCTGTTAGTCGAGCCCCTAGTGTCTGGTCCCACCGCCAGACGACGTTGGACTCGTTTTTTAAACCTACAACGTTGTCGCCGATGGTGATATGACGGGGCACGGATGCACATTTTTTTCCCCTCACGTATCAGGAAACTCCGTGTTTCCGAACCGGTCTCGGCCCATATAGTTCGGATATGAGAGGTATCACTGTATTGACCATTTACTTAATGCTTTTGTAAAGGAACAAGCTTGGCCCTAGGTTGGTGTATGTGGTTTATAGTTTAAATATTTTAACATAACGTAATAAATATGTTACAATAACATATATATTCCCTTCATTAATTATGTTTCTTATTAAAAATGATTATTATTAAAACATGTTTTTAGTAAGTTTCTCAAGGAACACTTTATGGCAACACTCTACCTGCACAAACATGTCTATTACGTGGGTCACCCGTGACGTCACATCACCTGGACTTACCTGCACAAACATGTCTATTACGTGGGTCAACCGTGACGTCACATCACCTGGACTTACCGGCACAAACATGTCTATTACGTAGATATCTACTCGCTACCAGGATACACAGCAATACACAACTGCAGACCACATCAAGTTGGGGTGGTATTGCAATCTATTACTCTAATGAAATATCCTGTTGTGACACCACTTGCTATAATGATGAATATGAAGAATATATTTTTGTTAATTTTACTGCACAAAACCTTAAGACTTCCATAACAATCGTGGCCATTTACAGGATGCCTCATACAAACATCCCAAATTTTAGCGATCAACTAAAAACGCTAATAACAAACAACCAAATGAACAAACACCACCTTATCTTAGCTAGAGACTTCAACATCAACCTTGGACAACCAGATGACCAGCCAGTAACCGATTTCATCAACAATATGAACAACACACTTCTCATACCAACAATAACCAAACCAACCAGGCTTACTGAGGCGAGTGCAACCATAATTGACCATATATGGACCAATATCCTAGCCCCTCTTAAATCGGGGATAATAACAGACAGCACCACAGACCACTACCCCACCTTCCTCTTAACAAACATTAGTAAACCGCCCCTAGAATACACCAAAGTTTCATTTAGACTCCATGACCAGGCATCAATAAATAACTTCACGGCAGAGCTAGAGACGGTTGACTGGGCTATAGAATTCTCAAATGCCAAGGGTATCGATGATTGGACAGACAACTTTCTTAATAAATTACATAGACTAAACAACAAACATTGTCCAATAAAAATGAAACAGATTACGAATAAATGGCTAGGCTGTCCATGACTAACTAACAGCTTACTAAAATCCATTAACAAGAAACATCAATATGAGAAACAATATAGATGGGGATTCATACATAAGGAGTTTATTAAACACTATTCATCAGTTCTCACCAAACTAATAAAAAAAGCCAAACAATTGTACTACTCCAGCAGATTCACTGAAACAAGAGGAGATATAAAAAATACCTGGAAAAGACTCTAACAGATTATGGGCACCCACAAACTGAAAAAAACTAGGGATATTGTCCTAACTAAACCAAACGAAACACCACTACAGCCTATTGATACAGTAAACTAGATAAATGACTTCTTCTCAACCATAGGATCAAATCTTGCCAGTAAAATCCCAGATACCAATGCCCGAGCAAGTGATTACCTAGATGGGAATTTCCCATCCTCCTTATATCTTGCACCTACTGAACCCACTGAAGTCACCATGATAATCAAGTCACTTAAAAATAAATCAGGGCATCTGTCTCAAGTTCCACCCCTAATATACAAACGAGCCGCTCATGTCCTTTCATATCCTATTTCATTACTTTTTAACAAATCATTAGAAACTAGCACTTTCCCTACACTACTCAAAACAGCAAGGGTTACACCAATACACAAAGGTCATTCGCTGCCCAGCTGTGGTGGAGGAAGGTTGTTCCGATCTGACCTCTAGTGGGAGCTACTAGCAGTTTCATTGGACAGTAATGGCTGTTCAGTATCGTCGAAGGATTAACACAGTATGTGTGGAATTCATCAGAGGTGCCGTATATCCGTCTAATGCGGTAGTGATGTTGCCTGCAGTGTTGAGAGACACTTTTGGATTGGATAACAATGACATTTACGGTATTGCACTGAATGGAAGTGCGAGAGTTTTTGTCAAGCTGATTTCGACGACAGTGTATGAGCGATTGGTGGATAAATATGAGGGCGTCAGCCTGACAGTGAATTCATCAGTGGAAGTAAAGTTAAAGGACGTTTCAAGGCAATATACGTACGTGCGTCTTCGTAATTTACCGTTCGAAGCTGATGAACGGGATGTACGTGATGTATTTCAAGAATATGGTGTGGTCCATCAAGCAATCTTGGGCCGATGGTCGGAGGGTATCTATGAAGGGATGCCAGAAGGGTCATATACATTGAAGATGACACTACGACGACCTATTCCGTCCTATGTGTTACTACCTGAATTTAGGACGCAGGCATACGTGACTTATGCTGGTCAACGTCGTACGTGCCGCCTATGTGGGTCGTACGAACACATGGCAGCAGACTGTGCACAGCGACCAGGGGGTCATTACGACGCAACAAGAGCGGCGTTGGTTGTTAAGGATGCAATTGCTCTTCAGGACGAGGACGTAGGCGTGGTATCGACGGGGAAATGGAGTGACATAGTTCAAGGAACTGCAGAGGTGTGCCAGACTCTACCTACAGAGTCACAGAGGACGGTGGTTCCGGCTGTACAGGATAAGGTGGACGAATTGGATTTGGATATAGCAGAAGTGTTGACAGAGGAATTGTGTGGACTGTTGGACAGTTCGCCGAGTGTTGAGGAGGTGGACCTGACTTAACTCAGTGGTGGACCTGACTTAACTCAGTGGTGGACCTGACTTAACTCAGTGGTGGACCTGACTTAACTCAGTGAAGACGTGTCTTGTGTGCTCTCTGTCAATCTGAAGAAGATGTCCTCTCTTGAGCTACTCTACCAGCAGCTGAAGGAAGAACTGAGGGTAGCTAAGCTTGAGATACAGCGACTGACTGAGGAAAACAAGAGGATTCGTAGTAATCCTCCTGTTGAGAATCCTCAAGCCAGGAAAGGAACCTGGACAGTGGCTAAAACGCATGGGACAAAGTTAAGGCTCAAGAGGACGGGTGGAGAGGTAGAAACAACGAAGACCCAGGAGAATGTTGTGGAAACATCGAACCCATTCTCCGTGCTACCCGATGAATGTGAGTCGACTTCTGGGAGCGTCACGACGAAAGACACAAAGGAAGGTAAAAACATTGTTGTTGTTGGGGACAGTCAGGTTAGGTACATGGATAGGGCTTTCTGTTTGATTGATAGGAGTAGGAGACAGAGGGTTTGCTTTCCTGGGGCTGGGATGGAGGATATTGTTAGCCGTCTGGACGACATCATGAGAGGTAATGGGAGCAATCCTATTATCTGTCTCAGTGCTGGAGGCAACGATGTTGGCAGACGTAGGAGTGAGGACCTGACTAGCAGGTTTAGGTCAGCAATAGACATAATTAGGAAGAAGGGTGGGAACCCTGTCATATGTGGTATTTTGCCAAGGAGAGGAGTTGGAAATGAATGGCTGTCCAGGGCAATTGGTGTCAATTGCTGGCTGGACAAATACTGTAAGGAAAATTCAGTAACATTCATTGACAACTGGGACCTCTTCTATGGCAGAAATGACATGTATGCCAGGGATGGGGTTCACTTATCCAGGTCTGGGGTGGGGGCACTGGCAACTGCAGTGGAGGGAGCTGTTAGGGCTTTAAACTAGAAATAGTTAGTGGTATGGGTTTTGGGGGAAAACAGAGAAGTCCCAGTGTAGTAATATTATAAGTTGTAGGAGAACTAGTAATAGGCAGAATAAGGTGGATAGTGGAAAGCTAGTGACACTAGATGACAAGGACAGTAATAGGTATAGTGGAAAAACAGAGATGAGCAGGAAGGGTAAAGAGAAAGGAGGGTCTCTAAATATATATTACACCAATAGTCGTAGTGCTAGGAATAAGATGGATGAGTTGAGATTAGTTGCAAGTACGGGTAATATTGATGTTTTTGCAATAACTGAGACATGGTTTAATATGAAAAATCGGGACTTGCCTGCCGAATGTCACATTCAGGGTTTTAAATTGTTCCAAGTAGACAGAAGTATCGGGAAAGGGGTGGGGTGGCACTCTATGTCCGTGATCATTTAAATTGTTGCATAAAAACGGGTATAAAGTCTGAATTAACACATACAGAGTCTGTCTGGATAGAATTTTCAGAGGGTGTGAAAAATTGATTTTAGGCGTGATTTACCGTCCTCCAAACTTAGATAGGGAACAAGGGAGACTACTTTGGGAGGAAATTGTTAAGGCCACAAGACACGATAACGTAGTAATTCTAGGGGACTTTAACTTTAGTCAGATTGATTGGAATTTCATGACAGGGAATTTAGAATCTAACGACTTTTTAGAAGTAGTTCAGGATTGCTTTTGAAGCAGTTTGTAACAGAACCTACAAGGGAAATAACCTACTTGACTTGGTTCTGGCAAGCAAGGAAACCCTTGTTAATAATTTAGAAATTACAGAGGAACTCGGCTCAAGCGACCACAAGTCAATTACCTTTAGCATTGAATGGATGTATGATAGTAGGGATAATTCAGTAATGGTCCCAGATTTTCGCTTAGCAGATTATAATGGACTTAGAGAACACTTATCAACTGTGGACTGGGGTGAAGAAGAGAGGTATCAATATGACAGTTTTCTTAACACTATACAGGCTGCCCAAAGAACATTTATCCCGTATAAAGAAATTAGATCAAGTAGAAATGACCCAAAATGGATGAATAATAGGCTCAAATATCTTTTAGGGCAGAAGAAAGGAATTTATAGGCGCATAAAAAGAGGTGAGGGTCATCTTATAAATCAGTATACTGACATTAAGAGGGACGTTAAAAGGGAATAAGAAAAGCTAAACGGGACTATGAAATTAAAGTTGCTAGGGATTCAAAAACTAACCAAAAAAGTTTTTTCCAGGTTTATAGAACAAAAGTTAGGGATAAGATAGGTCCCCTTAAAAATAACTTTGGGCATCTTACTGACAAGGAGAATGATATGTGCTCTATTTTTATTAATTATTTTCTCTCGGTTTTCACACAGGAAGACATTAATAATATCCCAGTAATTAATTTTTACAGAGGCCCAGAAGAAGATAAATTATGTAATATCACAGTCACTAGCGAAATGATTATGAAACAGCTGGACCGACTGAAACAAAATAAATCGCTGGGTCCTGATGAGCTTTTTGCAAGGGTTCTTAAGGAATGCAAAATGGAACTCTGTGAACCAATATCTAACATTTTTAATTTATCTCTTCAAACAGGTGTAGTGTCTGATATGTGGAAGATGGCTAATGTAATTCCTATTTTTAAAGCAGGGGACAAGTCACTACCGTCAAACTACCGCCCAATAAGCCTGACCTCAATTGTAGGCAAATTACTAGAGTCAATTATAGCTGATATTATTAGAAGCCATCTAGATAACCATAATTTGATTAATGATACCCAGCATGGATTCACGAGGGCCGTTCCTGCCTATCTAATTTATTAACCTTCTTCAGTAAAGCTTTTGAGGCTGTTGATCACGATAAAGAATTCGATATTTTTTATTTAGACTTTAGTAAGGCTTTTGATAGAGTACCACACCAGAGACTGTTAAAGAAAGTGGCAGCTCATGACATTGGGGGAAAAGTGCTGTCATGGATCGAGTCATGGCTCACCAATAGGAAGCAGAGAGTGTGCATAAATGGGGTTAAATCCGAATGGGGACTTGTAACAAGTGGTGTTCCACAGGGATCAGTCTTAGGCCCATTGTTATTTATAATATATATCAATGACCTTGATGAGGGAATTACTAGTGATATGAGCAAATTCGCCGACGACACGAAGATAGGTAGGATAATTGATTCAAACATAGATGTCATAGAACTTCAGGAAGATTTAGACAAACTTAATTCGTGGTCAGAAAAGTGGCAGATGCAGTTCAATGTAGATAAATGCAAGGTTCTGAAGCTCGGGAGTGTCCATAACCCAAGCACTTATAAGTTAAATAACGTAGAACTTAGCCATACAGATTGCGAGAAGGACTTGGGGGTGATGGTAAGCAGCAACCTTAAACCAAGACAGCAATGCCTAAGCGTACGTAATAAGGCAAATAGATTACTGGGATTTATATCAAGAAGTGTTAGCAACAGAAGTCCAGAGGTTATATTACAGCTTTATACATCATTAGTAAGGCCTCACCTAGATTACGCAGCTCAGTTCTGGTCTCCATATTACAGAATGGACATAAATTCGTTAGAAAACATTCAGCGTAGAATGACTAAATTAATACATAGCATTAGAAATCTTCCTTACGAAGAAAGATTGAAGACCCTAAAATTACATTCACTTGTAAGACGTAGAATGAGGGAGACATGATCGAGGTATACAAGTGGAAAATGGAGTATTAACAAAGGGGATATAAATAAGGACTTGAGGATATCTCTCCAAGAGAGAACCCGCAATAATGGATTCAAGTTAGATAAGTTTAGATTTAGAAAGGATATAGGAAAGTATTGGTTTGGAAATAGGGTAGTTGATGAGTGGAACAGTCTGCCTAGTAGGGTTATTGAAGCTAGGACCTTGGGTAGTTTCAAATTTAGGTTGGATAAATTCATGAGTGAGAGGGGTTGGATTTGAGTGGGACTCGCGCATGAGTGGGTAGAATTGTCAAAGCTTATTTCTTGGGTAGCATTGAAAATTGGGTTGAGCAAATATTCTGTTAGTGGGACGGATTGTGAAGGACCTGCCTAGTATGGGCCAACAGGCCTGCTGCAGTGTTCCTCCTTTCTTATGTTCTTATGTGTGTGTGACGGAGGGGTTGGGGGAAGTCAGCCCAGTGGACACTAGTCTCATTCAACAGGAGATGCCTGTTATGGTGCATAATGAGGACTGTGCTGGAGATATGGATATTGGAAGTGATTCACGTAAACGTTCTATGGGTGGGGCTGAGGATGATGTCCTTACGCCCGCTCAAAGGTTATGTAAAGAATCTTCTGTAGATATTGCACAAGGAGTGGAGCTGAGTGGACGGAGTGTGAATGGTGACAGGAATTTACAATGAAAAAAAAAGGATATTCATAACCCTGGTGGATTGCCAAAGCGTGTAGGTACTAAGTATGCGAAATCTAAAGGGAAGCCACCTTTAACATATTCAAGTGTCTCACGCTTAACGTGAACGGGGCTAAAGCTGAGGTCTCGAGGAAGTGGATAGAGGTTTAGATAAGTTTAGATTTAGAAAGGATATAGGAAAGTATTGGTTTGGAAATAGGGTAGTTGATGAGTGGAACAGTCTGCCTAGTAGGGTCATTGAAGCTAGGACCTTGGGTAGTTTCAAATTTAGGTTGGATAAATTCATGAGTGAGAGGGGTTGGATTTGAGTGGGACTCGCGCATGAGTGGGTAGAATTGTCAAAGCTTATTTCTTGGGTAGCATTGAAAATTGGGTTGAGCAAATATTCTGTTAGTGGGACGGATTGTGAAGGACTTGCCTAGTATGGGCCAACAGGCCTGCTGCAGTGTTCCTCCTTTCTTATGTTCTTATGTTCTTAGAAGTGACGATGAGAAGGTATGACATTAATGTAGGGTTTATACAGGAACATAATTATAAGTATGGTAGGGATTTTCAGTTGCAAGGTTATAGAGTATATGCTGGTAGTTCAGGGGCCTTCAAGGGAGGGGTGGCGGTAATTGTGAAGGAGAACAGCCCTTTTCAGTTATTAGCTTGGGAGGAGGGGAGGCAAGGGAGGGTTGTGAGGGTGGATGGGGTTTGGGGAGGAGTTAGGGTAGCTTTCATTGGGGTTTATTTGCCGGCTATAAATAACCGTAGAGTCAAGGAGGATTTTGTGAGGGATCAATTGGTATATTATTTGGGTGGCTTGCCAGAAGTTGAAGTAGTAGGTGGTGATTGGAATAGTATCATAAGGCTCAAAGATGTAGAACCAAGGGGATCGGGATGTGTACTCAGTGTTTTAAGGGATGTTCTAGGTAGTGTGGGATTAATTGATGTGGTGGGTGGGGGTTGGAGGATTGATTATACTTTTGTGAGGAGGGGGTACGCAGCACGTTTAGATCGTATATATAAGAACATAAGAACATAAGAAAGGAGGAACACTGCAGCAGGCCTGTTGGCCCATACTAGGCAGGTCCTTCACAATCCATCCCACTAACAGAATATTTGCTCAACCCAATTTTCAAAGCTACCCAAGAAATAAGCTTTGACAATTCTACCCACTCATGCGCGAGTCCCACTCAAATCCAACCCCTCTCACTCATGAATTTATCCAACCTAAATTTGAAACTACCCAAGGTCCTAGCTTCAATAACCCTACTAGGCAGACTGTTCCACTCATCAACTACCCTATTTCCAAACCAATACTTTCCTATATCCTTTCTAAATCTAAACTTATCTAACTTGAATCCATTATTGCGGGTTCTCTCTTGGAGAGATATCCTCAAGACCTTATTTATATCCCCTTTGTTAATACCCATTTTCCACTTGTATACCTCGATCATGTCTCCCCTCATTCTACGTCTTACAAGTGAATGTAATTTTAGGGTCTTCAATCTTTCTTCGTAAGGAAGATTTCTAATGCTATGTATTAATTTAGTCATTCTACGCTGAATGTTTTCTAACGAATTTATGTCCATTCTGTAATATGGAGACCAGAACTGAGCTGCGTAATCTAGGTGAGGCCTTACTAATGATGTATAAAGCTGTAATATAACCTCTGGACTTCTGTTGCTAACACTTCTTGATATAAATCCCAGTAATCTATTTGCCTTATTACGTACGCTTAGGCATTGCTGTCTTGGTTTAAGGTTGCTGCTTACCATCACCCCCAAGTCCTTCTCGCAATCTGTATGGCTAAGTTCTACGTTATTTAACTTATAAGTGCTTGGGTTATGGACACTCCCGAGCTTCAGAACCTTGCATTTATCTACATTGAACTGCATCTGCCACTTTTCTGACCACGAATTAAGTTTGTCTAAATCTTCCTGAAGTTCTATGACATCTATGTTTGAATCAATTATCCTACCTATCTTCGTGTCGTCGGCGAATTTGCTCATATCACTAGTAATTCCCTCATCAAGGTCATTGATATATATTATAAATAACAATGGGCCTAAGACTGATCCCTGTGGAACACCACTTGTTACAAGTCCCTATTCGGATTTAACCCCATTTATGCACATCTCTGCTTCCTATTGGTGAGCCATGACTCGATCCATGACAGCACTTTTCCCCAATGCCATGAGCTGCCACTTTCTTTAACAGTCTCTGGTGCGGTACTCTATCAAAAGCCTTACTAAAGTCTAAATAAACAATATCGAATTCTTTATCGTGATCAACAGCCTCAAAAGCTTTACTGAAGAAGGTTAATAAATTAGATAGGCAGGAACGGCCCTCGTGAATCCATGCTGGGTATCATTAATCAAATTATGGTTATCTAGATGGCTTCTAATAATATCAGCTATAATTGACTCTAGTAATTTGCCTACAATTGAGGTCAGGCTTATTGGGCGGTAGTTTGACGGTAGTGACTTGTCCCCTGCTTTAAAAATAGGAATTACATTAGCCATCTTCCACATATCAGACACTACACCTGTTTGAAGAGATAAATTAAAAATGTTAGATATTGGTTCACAGAGTTCCATTTGCATTCCTTAAGAACCCTTGCAAAAAGCTCATCAGGACCCGGCGATTTATTTTGTTTCAGTCGGTCCAGCTGTTTCATAATCATTTCGCTAGTGACTGTGATATTACATAATTTATCTTCTTCTGGGCCTCTGTAAAATTAATTACTGGGATATTATTAATGTCTTCCTGTGTGAAAACCGAGAGAAAATAATTATTAAAAATAGAGCACATATCATTCTCCTTGTCAGTAAGATGCCCAAAGTTATTTTAAGGGGACCTATCTTATCCCTAACTTTTGTTCTATAAACCTGGAAAAACTTTTGGGTTAGTTTTTGAATCCCTAGCAACTTTAATTTCATAGTCCCTTTTAGATTTTCTTATTCCCTTTTTAACGTCCCTCTTAATGTCAGTATACTGATTTATAAGATGACCCTCACCTCTTTTATGCGCCTATAAATTCCTTTCTTCTGCCCTAAAAGATATTTGAGCCTATTATTCATCCATTTTGGGTCATTTCTACTTGATCTAATTTCTTTATACGGGATAAATGTTCTTTGGGCAGCCTGTATAGTGTCAAGAAAACTGTCATATTGATACCTCTCTTCTTCACCCCAGTCCACAGTTGATAAGTGTTCTCTAAGTCCATTATAATCTGCTAAGCGAAAATCTGGGACCATTACTGAATTATCCCTACTATCATACATCCATTCAATGCTAAAGGTAATTGACTTGTGGTCGTTTGAGCCGAGTTCCTCTGTAATTTCTAAATTATTAACAAGGGTTTCCTTGCTTGCCAGAACCAAGTCAAGTAGGTTATTTCCCCTTGTAGGTTCTGTTACAAACTGCTTCAAAAAGCAATCC
>WNWK01021177.1:0-34480 GCA_009830355.1 Cherax destructor | reverse complement strand
GCATACTACTATAAAAAAAAGCCCCTTGTTATGAAAGAGATTTCGGGCAAATTAGGTCCTTGTCCCAGGATGCGACCCACCCAGTCGACTAACTCCTGGTACCCATTTTACTGAGGGGTGAACATAGACAACTAGTGTAAAAAAACACTCCCAAAGTTTCTACCCTCGCTGGGAATCGAACGCAGACCCTCGCCATGTAAAGGGGGGTTTGAAAAATCCAAAATACCGACCTTAATCTTATACATGTTTGTTGGTAAGTTGGTAGTAAAAGGGGTCTGACAACATTGTACTGAGATAAGAACATCCTGGGAGGCAGTAAATGACGCTCCCTTTCCCCCTCAAAAATTTCCAAGGGGGGTCACTGACGCTGCCCTCCCTCATAACCTTGCATTGTGAGAGGCAGTCACTGACGCTCCCTTTCCCCCCTCAAAACCCTTCCAAATTTGTAAGGGGGGCTCCTTCCCTTCCCTTTTAAAGGATAAGTCACTGACGCTCCCTTTCCCCTAACCTTACCATTGTGAGGGCAGTAACTGACGCTGCCCCCCCCTCATAACCTTGCATTTTGAGAGGCAGTCACACCCCCTTTCCCCAAACCCTTTACCATTGTGAGAGGCAGTCACTGACGCTCCCTTTCCCCTAACCTTCCATTGTGGGGGAGGCTGTCACTGACGCTCCCCCTCCCTAACTTTCCCAAAAATTGTGAGAGGCAGTCACTGACGCTGCCTTCCCTCAAACCTTACCATTGTGGGGGCAGTCACGGCCTGCCTTCCCTCATAACCTTACATTGTGAGGAGGAGTCACTGACTCTGCCTTCCCTCATAACCTTACTTGTGAGAGGCTGTCACTGACGCTGCCTTCCCTCATAACCTTACATTGAGAGGCAGTCACGGCGCTGCCTTCCCTCATAACCTTACCATTGTGAGGGCAGTCACTGACGCTGCCTTCCCTCATAACCTTACCATTGGAGAGGCAGTCACTGACGCTGCCTTCCCTCATAACCTTACCATTGTGAGAGGCAGTCACTGACGCTGCCTACCCTCATAACCTTACCATTGTGAGAGGCAGTCACTGACGCCTTTCCTCCCCCATAACCTTCATACATTGTGAGAGGCTGTCACTGTCGCTGCCTTCCCTCATAACCTTACATTGTGAGAGGAAGTCACTGGCGCTGCCTTCCCCTCATAACCTTCCATTGTGAGAGGCAGTCACTGACGCTGCCTTCCCTCTTCTTACCATTGTGAGAGGCAGTCCTGACGCTGCCTTCCCTCATAACCTTCCATTGTGAGGCAGTCACTGACGCTGCCTTCCCTCATAACCTTACCATTGTGAGAGGCAGTCACTGACGCTGCCTTCCCTCATAACCTTACATTGTGAGAGGCAGTCACTGACGCTGCCTCCTCATAACCTTACATTGTGAGAGGCAGTCACTGACGCTGCCTACCCTCATAACCCATTGTGAGGCAGTCACTGACGCTGCCTTCCCTCATAACCTTACCATTGAAGAGGCAGTCACTGACGCTGCCTTCACTCATAACCTTACCATTGTGAGAGGCAGTCACTGACGCTGCCTTCCCCTCATAACCTTACCATTGTGAGGGCAGTCACTGACGCTGCCTACCCTCATAACCTTACCATTGTGAGAGGCAGTCACTGACGCTGCCTTCCCTCATAACCTTACATACATTGTGAGAGGCTGTCACTGTCGCTGCCTTCCCTCATAACCTTACATTGTGAGAGGAAGTCACTGACGCTGCCTTCCCTCATAACCTACATTGTGAGAGGCAGTCACTGACACTCCCTTTCCCCTCATAACCTTTACATTGTGAGAGGCAGTCACTGACCTGCCTTCCCTCATAACCTTACCATTGTAAGAGGCAGTCACTGACGCTGCCTTCACTCATAACCTTACCATTGTAAGAGGCAGCCACTGACGCTGCCTTCACTCATAACCTTACCATTGTGAGAGGCAGTCACTGACGCTGCCTTCCCTCATAACCTTACATTGTGAGAGGCAGTCACTGGCGCTGCCTTCCCTCATAACCTTACATTGTGAGAGGCAGTCACTGACGCTGCCTTCCCTCATAACCTTACATTGTGAGAGGCAGTCACTGACGCTGCCTTCCCTCATAACCTTACATTGTGAGAGGCAGTCACTGACTCTGCCTTCCCTCATAACCTTACATTGTGAGAGGCAGTCACTGACTCTGCCCTCCCTCATAACATTATTATTGTTGCAACTGCTATATTTAGAAGTTTTCTCTAATGAGATGACTCATCTTGAAAACATAATTAGGGTTATGTAAGATTATATATATTGCTTGGTTGGTAGCGCACTCAGCTCACATATTGTCCGTGGTTCGATCCCTTAAGACACCTGCTGTCCATGTTCACCTAGCAGCAAGCAGGTACCTGGGTGTTAGTCGACTGGCGTGAGTGGCATCCTGGGGACAAAATTAACCTAATTTGCCCGAAATGCTTCGCATAACCGACTAGGCCTGTATAATTCGTATCATGCATAACTTGTAGACATAAATCTTCTTCTTCTTCTTCTTCTTCTTCTTCTTATTATTATTATTATTATTATTATTTTTATTATTATTATTATTATTATTATTATTATTATTATTATTATTATTATTATTATTATTATTATTATTATTATTATTATTATTATTGTTATAGGTAAACATTGGCTTGCCTTGAAATACAATGTGAATTCTTTCTGTTCTAAGCCGAACGCTACATTTTATTGATAGGACGAACAACGCAGTGTCACTATCATTCCCCACATGTGAGTTACACTACATTTCATGACGCTGTAAACCCTCGGGAGATCAACACTCGTCTGTGGTCAGTCACAATTTTTGCAGCGATGGATCTTTCGACACTCTAATTCCTGCATGAACAATGGTGAAGAATTAGACACATGTGCAACATCTGGGTATCTTTAATTTGTAGACGTTTCGCCCTCCATTGGCTTTATCAGTACAATACAAGGACTTAATGTGAAGACTAAAAATATACACGAAAGACGAGGTAGTCATCCCTATCCTGAGAAAGAGAGAGGGGGGGGGGAAAGAGAGAGAGAGAGAGAGAGAGAGAGAGAGAGAGAGAGGCACACACACACACACACACACACAGGCAGAGATGCTGTGTGTGCCACTAACAAAAATCTTCAACACATCCATTGAAACTGGGCAACTACCTGAGGCGTGGAAGATGGCAAATGTAGTCCCAATTTTAAGAAAGGAGACAGACACGAGGCATTAAACTACAGACCTGTGTCACTGACGTGTATAGTATGCAAAGTCATGGAGAAGATCATCAGGAGGAGAGTGGTGGAGCACCTAGAAAGACACAAGCTTATAAACGACAACCAGCACGGTTTCAGGGAAGGAAAATCCTGTGTCACAAACCTACTGGAGTTTTATGACAAGGTAACAGAAGTAAGACACGAGAGGGGTGGATAAACTGCATTTTCTTGGACTGCAAGAAGGCCTTCGACACAGTTCCTCACAAGAGGTTAATGCAAAAGCTAGAAGATCAGGCACGCATAACAGGAAAGGCACTGCAATGGATCAGAGAATATCTGACAAGGGACAACAACGAGTCATGGTACGGACGAGATGTCCAAAGGGCGCTGGACAGTGGGGTTCCACATGGGTCAGTCCAAGGACCTGTGCTGTTTTGGTTTTGTGAATGACATAGCGGAAGGGATAGACTCAGAAGTGTCCCTGTTTGCAGATGATGTAAGTTAATGAGGAGAATTAAATCAGTCGAGGTTCAGGCAGAACTACAAAGAGACTGGCCAGGCTACAAGCCTGATCAAGCAACTGGCTCCTTGAATTTAACCCGCCAAATGCAAAGTCATGAAGATCGGGTAAATGCAAAGAAGACCGCAGACAGAGTATAGTCTAGGTGGCCAAAGACTTCAAACCTCACTCAAGGAAAAAGATCTTGGGGTGAGTATAATACCGAGCACATCTCCTGAGGCGCACATCAATCAGATAACTGCTTCAGCATACAGGCGTCTGGTAAACCTAAGAATAGCGTTCCGATACCTCAGTAAGGAATCGTTCAAGACTCTGTACACCATATACGTCAAGCCCATACTGGAGTATGCAGCACCAGTTTGGAACCCACACCTGGTTAAGCACGTCCAAGAAATTAGAGAAGTGCAAAGGTTTGCAACAAGACTAGTCCCAGAGCCAAGGGGATTGTCCTACGAAGAAAGGTTAAAGGACATCGCCCTGACGATACTGGAGGACAGGAGGGTTAGGGAGACATGATAACGACATATAAATACTGCGAGGAATTGACAAGATGGACAAAGACGGGATATTCCAGAGAGGGGACACAGAAACAAGGGTCACAATTGGAAGTTGAAGACTCCTATGAGTCAAAGGGATGTTAGGAAGTATTTCTTCAGTCATAGAAAGTGATGTAGTGGAGGCAGGAACTATGCATAATATTAAAACGAGGTTCGATAAAGCTCATGGAGCAGGGAGAGAGAGGTCCTAGTAGCAATCAGTGAAGAGGCTTTGTCAGGAGGTATGACTCGACCCTTGCAACCACAAATAGGTGAGTACACACACACACATACAGTGGAACACACTTATGGTTCTCACTCGCTGGTCATTTTTTCAGAAGTAGGTCCTGTGTTTGTAAACCTGTGTTATTTATTTTGCTAATTTATTTTCTAGCAATTTAGCCTTTTCTCTTCTTTTTATTTGATTTAGAATTTGAATAAGATCCGAATATTTTGATTTGTATTTTGACTTGTACAACGGGAATGGTTTTCCGTATATGCGATAAGTTTGCTTGTTAACTTGGTAGTTAATAAGTTTACTTGTTAACTTGGTAGTTAATAAGTTTACTTGTTAAATTTAGTCCATGCCAGATAATGTAACGCCTTTTATTGTTAGTGTGTGTCGTGCTGCCATATATATTTATTTTAATGAAATTTGTACATGGAAACGTATTAAAAGGTATTTTAGCATTTGTATTAACATGGTATACCGCAGTGTATATCACATATAAATAGAGTAGTGTATGCACAGAGAGGTGTATACACAGAGTGGTGTATACACAGAGAGGTGTATACACTGATTGGTGTATACACTGAGTGGTGTATACACAGAGAGGTGTATACACAGAGAGGTGTATATACTGAGAGGTGTATATACTGAGTGGTGTATACACTGAGTGGTGTATCACAGAGAGGTGTATATACTGAGAGGTGTATATACTGAGTGGTGTATACACTGAGAGGTATATACACAGAGAGGTGTATACACTGAGTGATGTATACACAGAGAGGTGTATACACTGAGTGGTGTATATACAGAGATGTATACAGTATATGCTGAGTTTACTTTAATTTTAATTTTAGGATCAAAGTGTCCTTAACTGGTAGTGAGCAAGTTACTTGCACCTTAATGACTCTTATAGTCGATAGATTTAAGCCCAATTAATTATCCAAAAAATACTGGAGTTTCTAACACATTTGCCTAAAAAAATCTTATATGTACAGAGATATCATATATCTTTAATACTGGGCTTCGTAGGTGCCTCAGAAGAATCTCCATGGCAAGAAAGTGGCTGTCTGACTCAGAACCCCAGGTTAACTATTAGCTGATCGACAATGTGAGAGAGTTTGTTAACATCCTAAGCTGTTGTTTAGTATTTTGATGGCCCTATCTCTTATGAACAATAACAAGTAGGTACCTTGGTGTTAGTTGACTGTTGTGGGTGGCATCCTGGGGGGTGGCAGTATACCTCAGATAGGGCTGGACTTTGAAATAAGCGGAGGTAGGATAACAGCTCTTAGCCTGTAAAATTGATCTGTGTAGAACAAAAAATACCACCATTCTCTGTAGCTCCTCCGTCGTGAGTGTTCGTTTTTGATGCAGATTCTGCAGTGTAGTTGTTTCAAGATTGTCATAACATTTACATTCCAGCGCGGGAACACAGGCTTTGTTTTGCCTCCCGCATGAGGGCCAGAAAAGGGGCGTATAAATGTGCATGGGAGTATATGGGAAAGAAAGATAGCAGATAATTTTTAAGCCCACTCCCAGACTATCTACTAAGAATAACTATCTACTATCTAGATTAAGGATTATTAGATATTTCTATGTGGATCAGTCAGGGATAGAAAAGTAGATGGCTTGCTTCCTTCGCCAGGCAGACGTAATGCAAAAGGAAGTAACACAATAACCAAGATCAGAAGATAACTTAAACTACAAACATGTTTAACAGATGGCGCTACATACGTTCACTCTGAGGCTGCCATTTAGTGTCTTAAAGTTGCTGGGAATCTCCTGCAGTCTGGCAAAAGCTTAGGAACAAAATTTATATTTTTTCCTCACAATGGAAAGTGTAGAAGACGGAAGGGTTGAAGGGGGTTTATAGAAAGTTTTGAGAGGTAGGAGGCTTAAGCATTCCGTCAAAGATTTAATTTTCTCAAACGGAGGTGAAGGCAAGTGTTTTTTTTTTTCATTTGATGTGCTGTTGGATTGCTGTCCAGCCTGATAAGGAGATCAAAAAAATTGTATTATGAGAACAGACTCCAGAACATAAAAGGTGATATGAAAAAGACCTGGAAGACCCTATCTGCAATTCTAGGAAATAATAAGATAGCGAAAAACAACACCATCAAATTATCAAGAGCAGATGAACCCCTACTCTCACCTACTGAGACAGCAAACAGACTTAATGTTTTCTTCTCCACCATAGGAAAGAATCTAGCGAGTAAAATCCCAAGCTCAAACACCCGTCCAACAGACTACCTCACAAACACCTACCCTAATACGCTATTCCTAGCTCCTACCAACCCAATTGAAGTCTCGCTCATAATCAACACCCTTAAAAACAAGGCAGGAGACATAAACAGCCTACCAACTTTTATGTAAAAAAAGCTTCACAGGTACTGTCACCAATCATAGCAACACTATTCAATAAATCCATTGAAGCCTCTACCTTTCCATCAATTCTCAAAATAGCTAGGGTCACCCCGATCCACAAAGGAGGTGATCAAACAGACCTGAATAATTATAGACCAATTTCTAATTTACCATTGCTTTCTAAAATCTTCGAAAAATTAATTCATAGACAAATCTATTCCTACCTCGTCTCACACAATGTACTCAACCCCTGTCAATTTGGATTCAGGACAAACAAGAGCACAAACGATGCTATTACACACATGTTGGAGTTAATATATACAGCACTTGAGAAAAAAAGTCCCACGGGGAATCTTCATTGATCTCCGCAAAGCTTTTGATACAGTCGACCATGATTTACTGCTCACAAAATTAGCACACTATGGTATAAGGGCACCCACTCAACTACCTAAAATCATACCTCACCAACAGAAGCCAATACGTGTACACAAATGGAGAGAACTCTTCCACACAACCAATTACAATCGGGTCCCTCAAGGAATTGTCCTGGGGCCACTCCTATTCCTCATTTACATAAATGACCTACCGAATGCATCACAACTACTCAAACCCATTTTATTTGCAGATGACAACATATGTCTTCTCTCACCCAAATCCAGTTATACTGGCCAACACTGTTAATGCCGAATTACAGAAAATATCAACATGGATGACGACTAACAAGCTTACTCTCAATACTGACAAGACCTACTTCATACAGTTTGGAAGCAAAGTCACAAATGTTCCACTTAACATAACACTTAATGGTACACCCATCACAAGACTCACAGAGGGAAAATTCTAGGAATCCACCTTGACAGTAGCCTTAAATTCCAAACACTATACAACAAATTTCCAAGAAAATCTCGAAGACAGTAGGCATATTATCAAAGATACGCTATTATGTACCTCAATCAGCTCTCCTTGCACTATATCATTCACTTATCTACCCGTATCTCACCTATGGAATCTGTGCATGGGGATCAACAACGTTAAATCACCTTAGACCACTCATAACACAACAAAAGGCCGCAGTCAGAATGATAACAAATTCCCACTCTAGACAGCATACTCCACCAATATTCAAAAGTCTCAAACTACTCACCGTAAAGAACATTCATACTTACTCTTGTGCCTACACATATATAAAACTTTACACTCTAATATAAACCCTCTGCTCAAAACTCTCCTCACCAACTTTAATAGGACCCATGACCACAACACACGACACAGATCACTTTTTGATATACCCCGTGTTCATATCAACCTATGTAAAAATTCTATGCACATAAAGGGCCCCAGAATCTGGAATTCATTACCAGTAAATATTAAGATAATCTTGTCTGAAAATCAATTTAAGACTCAACTCAAAAACCACCTACTCACCCAAACCTAAATGATCATGCTATAAACTACTTTGAAAAATGCTCATTGTTACTTTCCTATACGATAATCTCAATTTTTAATAATATGTTACTTTATGTTACCCCTACTCATATTATAAGTTAATGTCAAAAATGCTCAATGTTATTTTCCTTAAGATAATCTCAATTCCATATTATCATTCAAGAATCTTAACACCTGTAACAATCTAAGATCTAATATCATTATATAAAAATTTAAACAGTAAAATTTCATCATATTGTAATTTTGAAAATAATTTTTAACTAGAAACTCAATAAATTTCTTTAATATTAAGTACATAGTTTTTAAGGACTAGAATAAGCTTTCCCCTAATGCCATGGCATGTCAGTGGCTCTCCTTGCACTCAATTTACATTGTAACTTCCGATACCCATGTAACCTGCAATGAAATAAAATTTGTTTGTTTGTTTGTTTGTAACCGGTTAGTCAGATTTCAGTTTTGGAGGTTGGGAAGTACAGTACCTGTAGTCTGAAGGATATGCAAAAATCCTGAAACCATGTTGGTCAGTGGATCGTGACATCTGTCCTTCTAGACGCAGATAACAAAAAGATTAATGAATTTTATTCGTATTATTTAATCTTTATTATAATTCTCATCTGCATTATTACGATTTTTGCTTTTAATTTTATTCATTATATGCATGAAGCCTAATGAGCATGTCCTTACAGATGCTTCGATACGGCTACGCGGCGGCGCCCTGAGCTACGATGGGGTGCTCCTCCATCGCGGCTGCTGTAAAGCGCAGTTCAGACGAGGGATCGAAATCGCCTTCAAGCCGTACCCATGCCAATGTTAGGTGGTAGTAGGCAAACAGAGTCTAAGGAATCATATAATAAGCGTCGCTAAAATCTTTGCATAATAAGAAAAATCGGTTTGTGTAGTCCCTGGACTATTATGTACCTCTGATCAGGTGTGACGTGTGAATGGTTCAGCTACCAAACTTTGGGGTCCAGTCCCTGGACCCATTATGTACCTCTGTAAT
Organism: Cherax destructor; assembly: GCA_009830355.1. Classification (NCBI taxonomy): domain Eukaryota; kingdom Metazoa; phylum Arthropoda; class Malacostraca; order Decapoda; family Parastacidae; genus Cherax; species Cherax destructor. The sequence goes on along the minus strand of WNWK01021177.1, from coordinate 25,132 downwards.
CTTTTTGACTACCACCTACAGGATGTATATGGGGGTGCATAATAAAAAAAATTAAACTAAATGAGGCTTACATGAACATTTTGTTTTGTCGGGCATTACAGAAGAATGGCAGTTCCCAGTGACACTGACCTACGAGACGCAACAACAACTGGCACTTGAGGCCAAGGGCACTCTTACAGTAATGTGCGGTAAACCCACCTTCGTCGGGGGCGACGGTAGTTCATGGGGTGGACCCCAACTGTTATCAGGAAGTTCGGCTAATTTGCAACGACTTCCACTTCGACGCTGGCCCAAGTGCTAAATTTTAAGGCGTGCATACCTTTTTTTTTAAAAAGGTGCGTACTGTCAGGGGCTTCTTAATGGCAGGGAAAAAAATAAAATAAATAAATAAATAAGTGTGCTACACATATATAATTTTTTTTTTTTCCGAAAAAAAAAATTTTTAACCAATTTTCCTGCACTATTCCTTCAGCGTCCACTGGGTAACGACGGATACGGTGATCCTTTTTCTCGGAAGGACGGGAAAGGGGGGTTCCTTTTTGTTATGAAGGGCTCTTTCAAGGGGAAATTGGGGCTATATTCCCTTTTCTCGGTTAAAAATTTGTTTTTTTCCATTCTCCGGCCCCTTATGCCTTTCCCCGGTTAGAGTTCCCCCCATAATCATGTGGTAGTCCTTTTAAAAAACCAAATTTTTTAATAAATATAAATTGTTTTCCCAAAATTTAAAAGAAAACTGATTGACAGAGATCTCTAAAATTGCCCCCTTTTAAATTTTTAACAATTACAAATGTTCTTAGTGGGTCATGCATTATTTTAAAAAGTTCCCCCCTCCCTTTTTGAACAGGGAAATTTTTTGGACGCATCCTGCTTTTAAGGAGTTCTACCAGTTTGATCTTCTTGTCAGCGAGGTGTGACTCCAGAGCAAATAATGCAGCGGGCCCCTGATTCCCCAAAGAAAGATCGACGAAGGCACACTAGGTCGAGGTGGGGGTTTTGGGAAAAAAGGCGGGGGTGGGGAGAGTGTTGGTAAAAATCTGAGTCTGGGAGAACGTAAACGGTGCCATTTCGTACAAGTGTATCACGGAATGCCGGGAAATTAAAAGTCACTTAAAATTCCCGTGGTTAGGACGGCAGAAGTACAGCTATTGCCGTTATGTTGTACAGTAGCTACGGGTAAGTGGAACACAAAATGGCGATATTAAGTCGATAAACTTAAAAGAAAATTTAAAAAAATTTTTCTTTTTTTAAGAACTTTATTTTGCAAAAACAAAATTCATGAGCAGTAGCCAAAATTTTCCGAGGCACAAAGGGGGTGGTTTGGGGCTTACCTTTTTTATTGGATGTAGGGAAAAAAAATAAAACTATGTATTATGAGCAATGTACAAAATGAGTTAAGTAACAAGAGTACTAAAGGGGGGAGGGTAGGTTGTGTGTAGCACCCCCGGAACCCCGTGGGGGTCCGGGAAGGGGGGGGGAAAACCCCTCGCCCCACAAAAATTCCCCACCCCCCCAAAACCCCCCCCCCCGCTTCAAAACAAGTCTATACCTTCCCCCTTTAAACCCCCGGTAGCCCCCTTTTTTTCCCCCGTACATACACTCACCCCCCCTGTGGGAGGCCGTGATTCCAATTTTGAAAGGAGACTTTATGTACATTTCAGACTGGCGAAACTCATCGTTCCTCTAAAAAAAAACTCTCTAAATGATCTCCCCCTTCTCAATCAAAACCTCACGAGGCCCCTGCACATCTAACCCCGAATTTTTGCGGTCAAGTTGCACATCCCCAACCAGAATTTTTGCGGTCAAGTTGAAAACTCAGCCGGAACTTATGAGGTAAAAATCTGTCATCTCAGACCCCCACAGAAAAATGTACACCTCTCACCCCAAACCCCCAACAGTTCCGGGGATCACCCAGACCTCACCAGACGGGCCCCCACCTTACTAATTGTCTTGGGTTTTCAAGAACACTAATCTACCACAGTAATCTTAATAATAATAATAATAATAATAATAATAATAATAATAATAATAATAATAATAATAATAATAATAATAATAATAATAAAAATAAAATCTTAATTTCTCAAATACGCAAAAAACTATTACAGACCTAACTGACATCATTGACATACTATAATAATATAATATCTTTATATCTACAAGTACATGTACAAGGTTTTACAGTCCCCGCTGACATCAATGCCATACTACTATATAAAAAAACCCCTTGTTATGCTGAGCATTTCCCGGGGAAAATTTGGTCAATTTTGTCTCAGGGGGCGACCCCACCCCCTCCACTAAACCCCCGGACCCATTTTTACTGATAGGGGGGAAAATGGACCCCAAAGGTGGGGAAAAACCCAATGTTTTTTTTCCCTTTTCGGGAATCGAACCCGGGGACTCAGCGTGTGAAACAAGAGTTTTTCCACCAGGCCACGGGCCCCTTGTTATATAAATTATAAAACCCCCCTTATACAAAATTTGGGGGAACTTAAGTTAATCTTGCCCCCCCGGATGCGACCCACACCAGTCGACTAACCCCCAAGTACCTTTTACTGCTAGGTAAAAAGCAGAAACCCGGTACCCAAAAAAGATTGACATGGTATTGCTCACCTCAAACTCTAGCACTGTTTATACTCTTCTTACTAAGCAGTGATTTTAAAATTTTTTACTTTGGTAGTGACTTTATATGAATAACACAAAATTCCCCGGCTTTTCCCCCCTTTTTTAAAATTTTGTATATCCTTCAAGGGAAGCGGGGGCCGGGGTGTTGTAAATAAACTCTAATATTTTTTTGTATGTTTCCCCCTTTAAGGAAAGCAGGTACCTGGATGTTTAAAAAACTCTAATATTTTTTTTGTATGTATTCCCTTCAAGGAAAGGTACCGGGGGTGCTTGTAAATAAACTCAAAATTTTATGTATGTATTCCCTTAAGGGGGAAACAGGTGCCTGGATGCTTGTAAATAAACTCTAATACTTTTATGTATGTTTCCCCCTTAAGGGAAAACAGGTACCTGGATGCTTGTAAAAAACTCTAATACTTTTATGTATGTACCCTTCAAGGAAAAGCGGTGCCTGGTTTTTTGGGAAAGGGGGTCTTCATCCAAATAATTTTAGCTACTATCCCATTTCTCGGATTAAAGTTGATTACCTCTCATTTAACGGGCACTGTATGATCCATACGGGATTAGCGCTTCCGCCATGAATATAATATGATAATCGTTGTATTCTTTTTTATATATATATATATATGTCGTGCCGATTAGGTAAAACTTCTTTTTTGGTTTTAAATAGCAACGCTCACCTTGCCATATAAGACAAGTGAAAATTTTTGTATGCAATAATTTCGCCAAAATCATTCTGAACATAACGAAAAAAAATATTTCATTGTATTTGTTTATTATTAAATTAATGTTAACGTATCTAAAATTTTTTTAGGGGGGTTTGGGGCTAAATTAAATTCCCTTGTTGAAAAAAGGTTAGGTGGTTTTTTCAAAGTTTCTCTTGGTACAAAATTATAAATTTTACATTAACATAAAAAAAAAAATATATCTTTAAACGTATAAGGAAAATTTTAAAAGGGGGACTTAATTTTAGATGAGTTCTTGCTAATTGACCTTTTTTACCTAATCGGCACGACATATATATATATATATATATATATATATATATATATATTATATATATATATATATATATATATATATATATAAAAAACCAGGGGGGTCCCCAAAAAAAAAACCCCCAAAAAAAAAATTTTTTCATCATCATTCAACACTTTCACCTCACTCATACATAACCCCCTTTTTTTGCAGATACGACAGTTTAGAAGGCAATCCAATCTGCCAATCCCCAAAACCTTTTTTTAAGGGGAAAGGATTGTTTTTCATTTAATAAATTGGCTAACCTTTTCCCCCTGAATCCCTTCACCTAAATATTCCCCCCCTCACACTCCAACAGCTCGCCAGGTCCAAAACCTTTCTTCATTCCCCCCTATCAACCCCGCTACACACGCTTGCTGGAACCCCAAGCCCCTTGCCCACAAAACCTCCTTTCCCCCTCCCCCAACCTTTTTTTGAAAACCCCCTTTCCCCCCCTTACCCCCCCACAGATTTATACCTCCCCCAATCATTTTATTTTTTACCCCTTTTCTCTAAATGACCAAACCACCTCAACAACCCCCCCTTAGCCCTTTGACTAATATCCCCCCCTCCCAATTTCCACACCCGGGTTTCTGCAAATATTTACACCCACATTGCCCTTTTTACAGGACATCTCCACTACATCCATCCAGCAAGCTGGTTATTGAATAATATTTCCCTGTTGTTTTCATTTTTTTTTTTTTGTTTGTTTGTTTGTTTGGGGGGAAAACAAAAAAAAGAAGAGAGAGAGAGAGAGAGAGAGAGAGAGAGAGAGAGAGAGAGAGAGAGAGAGAGAGAGAGAGAGAGAATGATAATGACACACCTGACATAATTAGATAACACAAGACCTTGTGGTCAGTACTGAAAAGGGATAAACTGGGGAAAAATGAAAGCTTCCGTCCCTGCAACGACTACCACTGACTCACGAAATCGTAATAAAAAAGATTGTAAAAACCCCCGAAGGGGGGGGGTCGAACCAAAGGCAAGCGAGGGGCCCCAAACTGGCCTGAAATTTTAGGGGGTCCCCAAACCGCCCCCGTGTTCGAGTCCCAACCTTCTGTGATTTTCTGATTGTCTGGGCAGAATGAGGTGACGGTAGATAAACAGAAGGCTCGGTCCACATAGTCGCCAGAGTTTTTCATTGACCAAATAGTCATCGGGGGACCTTCCCCGGTCTCCAAGCCCGCTGATTGTCAAAATAAGCTCCCCACCTCTTCATTGTCCAGGTGTGGTCTTCAGCGTCCTCTTATTGTCCAGGAGTTTTCACCCCCCCCTTGTCCCCATCTGATCCTTGGTGCCCCCCCATTATCCAAAAATTTTAGGCGCCCTCTTAAACCCCAGGTTCCCAGGGGGCCCCCTCATTATCCAGAAGTTCTAGGCCCTCATTATCCAAAAAGGTGCCCATAATTCTTTTTTTTTTAGAGGTTCTAGGTTCTCTCATTGCCCCCGGGGGTCCCCCCGGGGGCCCCTCAGTATTCAGAAGTGGTCCCAGCGCCCTCTACCAGAAGTGGTCAAAGCGCCCCTCCCCTACCCAAAAAGGTGCCAGAGCCCCTCAGTACCCTGAAAAGGTCCCAGAGCCCCTCCTTGTCCAAGAAGGTCCCCTTTCTTTTTCGAAGTAGTCTCTAGAACTCTTATTGCACAGGTCCCCAGGGACTCTTATTAACCGGGGGATTTCCCCCAAACCCGGAGTGGCCTGGGAACTGCTCACTCCTGGGGGGGGGTCGGGGTTTTCACGGGGCCCCGAGAAAAAAGGAGAAGTATCCCATTATCTCTCATGGTCGTATTTTTGACAGTAAGGCATTTCCTTTTTTTTTTCACATACACACACACAAATGGTGGACAGAGACAAAAAAGTTCCCCAAAGGGCACACAGAAACAAGGGGGGACAATTGGAAGTTGAAGACTCCTGTGAGTCAAAGGGATGTTAGGAAGTATTTCTTCAGTCATAGAGTTGTCCAAAAGGGGAAAGCCTAGGGGAGCGACGTAGTGGAGGCAGGAACCATACATGTTTTAAGACGAGGTTTGATAAAGCTCATGGAGCAGGGAGAGAGAGAGGACCGGTAAAAACCAGGAAGAGGGGGGGCCCGGGGAACCCTGAATCGACCCCTGCAACCACAAATAGATGAGTACAAATAGGAGTACACACACACACACACACACACACAAAAAATATATACAACAGGCCTAGTTTTTTAATCGACTTCCCCAAGAAAAATTTTCAACCGGGAGACAGACATGGCACTCCCCCAGTGTCACTGACATGTATAGTATGCAAAGTCATGGAAAGGTTATGGAAAGAGTGGTGGAACACCAAAAAAAGGAATACTTTAAGGGTCAACAGGTTTTTTGGGGGACGGAAAACCTGTTACAAACCTACTGGGGTTCTATGACAGGGTGAAGGAAAAAAAAGAGAGAGAGATGGGTAGATTGCATTTTCGGGGCTGTAAGAAGGCGTTTGACACGGTTCCCCCAAAAATTTTTTTCGTTTAGGCCCCGGCAGGGATAACAGGGAAGGCACTCCAATGGATCGGGGAAACCTGTCAGGAAGAAAAACAGCGAGTCATGGTTCGTGGCGAGGTGTCAGAGTGGGGTCTATGACGAGTGGGGTTCCACAGGGGTCAGCCCCGGGGCCGGTGCTGTTTCTGGTATTTGTGAATGACATGACAAAAGGAAAACCCCCCAAGTCCCTTTTCAGGGGGATGGAAGTTGATGAGAAGGACCCCATCGGACGAGGCCCAAAAGGAGAACTAAAAGGGGGTCTGGACAGGTTAGGACGGGGCCGGGGAATTGGCCCCCGGAGTTCAATCCCACCAAGTGCAAAGCCCGGGAAATTGGGAAGGTAAAAAAAAAGCAGACAGTACAGTCTGGGGGGGCCAAGACCACAAACCTCCCCCAAAAGGAAAAAAATCTTGGGGTAAAATAAAACCCCCAGGACATCTCCTGAGGCGAAATCAACCAAATAACTGCTGCAGCATACGGGCGCCTAGCAAACCTAAAAAAAACATTTCGACATCTTAACGAGAAATCGTTCAGGACCCTGTACGTTAGGCCCATACTGGGTACGCAGCACCAGTTTGGAACCCCCCCCCTAGCCAAGCCGGAAACTAGAGAAAGTAAAAAGGTTTGCAACACGACTAGTCCCGGAGCAAGGGGGGAAATGTCATACGGGAGGGTTAAGGGGAAAGGGGCCTAAGTTTTGAAGGACAGGAGAGAAGGGGGAGGACATGATATAGACAAAAAAAAACGAGAGGAATTGACAAGGTGGACAGGGGCAGAATGTTCCAGAGATGGGACACAGCAACAAGGGGAAAGCTGGAAGTTGAAGACTCAGATGAATACAGGGATGTTAGGAAGTATTTTTTCAGTCACAGAGTGGTCAGGAAGTGGGGGAAAGTTTGGGGGGAAATGTAATTTTGGGGCAGGATCCATTCATAGCTTTAAGAAGAGGTATGATAAAGCTCATAGCGCAGGAAGAGTGACCCAGAGGGGAACCAGTGAAGAGGCGGGGCCAGGGCTATGACTCGACCCCTGCAACCACAACTAGGTGAGTTTTATATATATATATATATATATATATATATATATATATATATATATATATATATATATATATATATATATATATGTATATGTTAATAATTTTCAAACGGCGAACTTTTAACAAACATTATCTCTCGGTCCACGGGAGTTTAACCTTTTCCAAAATTTTATTTCGGTAAAGACGCGCCCCCAGCTCTTAAAAGGGGGGATTTTTAAAAATGAGGCGCTAAACCCCAAGATCATGACTCCCGGGGAAGGGGAGGAGTGGGAGATATAAGGACCGGATAAAAATTTTTTTGCGATTAAAAAAAAAATTTATTAAGTTTATAAATAGCAGAAAAAACCCCAACAGACTTGTTACTTCATCTTGTCTTTCCCCCCCCACATTACTCCCTTATCGTTGTCCCACATTACAGGACGCAAAATAACACTTCAAACTGCTATGATATCATTTCCCCCACTACAGGCTGCTAGGTTTCTCACCAAAGCGGGCCCTTTTTAATTTTCCCTTTTACAATACAGGCTGCCAGGATCTCCTCCCCCCAATACGGCCCCAAAGGGTCCCCCCCCTTAAAAGGGCCCCCCCTCATCCTCTCCCACAGTACAGGCCGCCAGGATCTCCTCCCCACACTACAGGCTGCCAGAATCTCCTATTCCACAATACAGGCCCCCGGGGCCCCAATGACCCCCCGGAAAAAAAGTTTCTTTTGTCTGATTTTTTTGGGGTTTTCCCATATCTTAAAAATGCTGCTATGTATGATAATCTATGTATAACTATATTTGTGTTAACCTGAATAAATTTTTAAATTTAGGATTTCCCCCCCCACACTACAGGGGCCCTGGAATTCTATTCTTTATTTTTGCAGAACCCCACAAAAAAAAAGGGTGCCGGGTTCCCCCTTTCCCCTCAGTATAGGCAACCAACATTATCTTATTATCTACCTCACTCTGAAGGCTTTTTTTCAGATTCCCCCTTTTTTCATTACAGAACAGATTATTTCCTCTTTTATTTTTGAGGTTGTTAAAATTTTTCCTCCCCCCGGATACATACAAAAACAACAAATTTTAAAAAAACCATCCATCCCCCAAGCAAAATTTTGGCGGGGCAAGAGCCCCTGGGGGGGCCCAAAAACGGGTTTCTATGCTGAAGGTTGCTTTCCCGCGCTTCCATTTCATTGGTAGAAATCGGCAGTTACTTCCTTTACAGCCAATTACGGGGAAAACGTACTGTAGGGGGGAAAATTTTCCCAGGGGGGTTGCAAAGGCAGGTGATTTGATGTCTGAGTGAAAACATTAGATTCAGCCAAGGGGGAAAAAATACCCCGCATTTTGTGTTGTTTCAGAATCAGATCCCAGCCATTAAAAGTAAAAGGATTTAAAGAAACCCCATATTATGAGTTGATGTTTAAACTCTGCGCCATCACACCAGATTGTGCCATTTTTTGAGGGTGGGGGGGGGGGGGAAATTTAAAAAATTTTGTTAACTAAATATATATATATATATATATATATATATATATATATATATATATATATATATATATATATATATATATATAGGGCCCCCTATATGTTTACCCCCTTCCGGTCTGTGACCAGGCCTCATGGTGGATCGGGGCCTGATCAACCGGGTTTTACTGCTGGCCGCATGCAGCCAATCAAACCCAAAAACCCGGGTTGGGGTACCGACTTTAGGTGACTCCCCAATGCCTGTTAGCCAGTCAGGTCATTGGTAATCCCCTTATGTTTTTGGGAGGCAGTTGAACAGTTTTGGGCCCCCCTGCCCCCTTATTGTGTTGTCTTTCAACGTGCTAGGGGCCCCCCTTTTTTTCTTGGGGGGGGATGTTGCATCGTCTGCCAGTTTTTTTCTTTCATAGGGAGTGTTTTTTTGTGTGCAAGTTTGGTACTAGTCCCTCTAGGATTTTCCAAGTGTATATAATAATGTATCTCCCCGCCTGCGTTCTAGGGAGTAAAAGATTTGGGAAATTTTCCGTTCCCAAAAATTGAGGTGGTTTTATTGCAGTTATGCGTGCCGTGAAAGGTTCTCTGCACATTTTCTAGGTCAGCAATTTCACCCTGCCTTGAAAGGTAAAATTAAAATGTCAAAATTTCCCCAGCCTAGATAGAACAAGCTACCTGAAAAGTGTCATCATGGTTTGGCATCCCTGGTTTTAAGGTTCTCATTATCCATCCTGTCATTTTTCAAGGGCCCCATTGCTAATTTTGGTCCTTGAAGGTGAGCCCCTCTGACATGATCCCCCAGGTTTTTGTTAAATTTTGCTCTATTGGGGGGTTGGAATTTGTTTTCCCGAAAAAAATTTTAATTTCCTCACTTTTTTCCCAAAAATAGAATTGAAATTTCTCATCGGGGAACTTCTTTTTGTTTTTCACCCTTTTTAAAGATTTGGTTGATCCCTTGGGGTTTTTGACACTGTTTTGCAGATTCATTCATCTGCATAAAAATGTCATGCAGATGACACTAAACGGATGGAGCTAAGGGGCCCTTTTGGAACAGAGTTTTTTTACTGTAGCCGCCTCAGACTTTACTCTTTTGACTACTACTCTTTGTGTTCTACTTGTTAGGAAATTATAGATCCACCCCAAATTTTCCTGTTATTCCTTTACCCCCTTTTTTTGTGCTATTACACCATGGTCACACTTGTCAGGCTTTTGCAAAGTCTGTGTATATAACATCTGCATTTTGTTTGTCTTCTAGAGCATCCAGGACCTTGTCATAGTTCCAGTAGTTGGGAAAAGAAAGGGGGGGGCCTGCTCAAAAAACCCCTGCTGCCCTAGGTTGTGTAATTGATGGGTATCTAGATGATTTGGGGTCTTGCTTCTTACAACCATTTCAAAGATTTTTATGATATGGGACGTTAGCGCTATTGGTTTTTGCTCTTTGATATTGCTTTTTTGTCTTCGTGGGGGCTTGTTTGGGTTTGGGGAAATGCGGGGGGACCCCAGTGTCCATCCCCTCTCCATAGGATGTTAAAAGACGGGGAGGGGGGTTTTTAGTTCTTTTTGAACAAGGGGTTTCCTTTTTGTCTGGGCCTGGGGGGGAGTGCTGGATATGTCATTTATCCCCTTTGAAGCCAAAATTTGGGGAGGGGGAATATCAGATGAAGTGAAAATTTAAATTTTTTAAAAAAGGAACTTAACGTATAATCAAACCCGGTTTTAAAGACTAACATGGGTTTAGCGCTTAACATGAATTATTATTAAAAAAAAAAAAAGGGGGGGTTTAAATTTTTGTTTTAAAAGGGTCTTTCGTGTTGTAATGAACACATCTAAGGGCATAAGGAGCTCTCAATGTTGCAGGAAAGAGGATAAAATCCCCCAAAACCCCGTTTTGATTTTCCTAAAAAAAGGTCGATCACCATGCCCAGCCCTTCTAGGGCAGGGTAGGGCCAAGGCTGGAGCTTTTTTACCTCGTTGTAAACCCCCCCTTCCGAAGGGGGAAAGGGGCAGACCAGAGAGGCTTAGCATCTATTTACCCCATGCCTCGTGCTGGTGGGGAATGTGGCTGGGCCTGGGGCCAGTTGGTCCCACCGATGAGGTATCCCCCCCCCATGGGAGACATAGGTGTCTGACACTCCCCCCCTCCCGGGGGGCCGGGCCAGGTCGCCATCTGGTTAAGACCCGGGCCGGGAGCATTCCCGGGGGAAATTTAACACCCCCCTCCTCCTAAAGAGACAGAGGATTTATCTGGGAAAATAAAACTGGTATGAACTTTCCATGATGTATATTAAGAATAGTTAAGCCAGGTCGTCTATAAAATTCCCCAACAACAGAGGGACGTAAGTGTAGTTATAGATCCCCCTCACGCAGAGTTGCTGTTGATCCAGTCAATGTAGTGGAGCCGGCCCAAACCCAAACCCCCAGGACACCGGGCCCGGGCCGGTCCCCCGGCCCCCCGGGCGCCCGGTTTTGAGGACCCCCCAATCCCCCCACAGGGGTCGTGACCACCCTCCCCCCAACCAGGAGATCCCATTTTTGATTCATCATAGGCCTTTTTGCAGTCGCTGTCTGCCCCACTGGCAAAAGCCCTTTTGGGGGAAAAAATTTTGGGGTCCCCTTCCTTTTGGCGCCGAAGCCAGACACGACACATGTCCCTTTTGGTTTTCGTGTTCGAGGGGGGGCAAGGGGGGTGGGCTCCATAACCTTTAAAATTCGAAGGGACTAGACAGCTCCAGAAGTGCAATGTCGTTGATTATGCTAACCCTTTATAGTCCTCGGGATGATGATTTTAGCAGTATGATCTCCTGCTCTTCCCCTGGGTTTCCCCCTTGGTTCCCCCCCGGCCACCGCCTGAAAAATATCATTGTCAAGGTAAAACACTTCACAACATGGAAAATACTGATGTTGTAAGTGGGAACGGGGGGGAGGTGGGCAATGATGTGGGTGGTGGTGGATGTGGGTGGTGGTAGTGATGTGGGTGGTAGTAGTGATGAGAGTGGTGGTAGTGATGTCGGTGGTGATAGTGAGGGGGGGTGGTGGTAGTGAGGGAGTGGGGGGAAAGGAAGAGGGTGGGTGTTAGTGTGTGTCGTACCCCCCTTTGTGGTTGAGGGAGTGTCACAGCTTTGGGGCCCCTCCCTTTTTTGCTGACCTACTAGATTAAATTTTTGGTTTCAAAAGCTTTATCGTAATTTTTCTTTTTAAACCCCGCCCCCAACTTCACTTTTAGAGTGTTCCATTCCCCAGACACCTCTAAGGCTGAAGAAATCCAAAAATTTCCCATGACTCGTCTGTTTTTTCCAGCTGTCCCCTTTTTTGTTCCTATTTTCTGTATCAGAACCATTTTACCCTTTCCTTGTCAATTTCCCCTGTTTTTAAAAGTCTTTATCATATCCCCCTAGTCCTCCTGTGTCGTCAGGTTGGGGGTTTCTTACCCCTTCCCATATTACATCCCTTTTTGGGGTTCCGGACTAGTCTTTTTGCAAACCTCTGCACTTTTTAATTTCGTGAAAATGCTCAATTGTTTTTTTAAATGGTGCTACATATTCCAATGGGGGCCCAAAATTCCCCGGGACAGATGTTGAAAAGCTATTTTTAAATTTTTCCAAAAGCGCATTTTCTGCAGCAGTTATTTGGTTGATGTTTGCCTCGGGATATTTTATGATATTCACATAAAGGGGGTTGGGGGGGGGGCCGAGCCTTTGCCTCCCTTACGCCTGCAGTCTTCTTTGCCTTTTTCCCCAAACTTTATAACTTTGCACTTGTGGGGTTAAACTCCAAGTTTTAAATTTTTCAGAGGGGCTTGTAGCCTTTCCCGATCCTTTTTCAATTTTTTGGGGCTTCGTCCACTTGTATTCTAAAAATTTTTAACCGTCTTTCATGTCTTTCGTATATAAGAAACAGCACTGGCCCTAGGGCTGATCCTTGTGGAACCCCACTCGTCATATGCACCCATTCCAACACCTCATTAGGGGGCCATCACTCATTGTTTCTTTCCTAACAGGTATATTCCTTGATCCAATTTAGTTTTTCCCCCGTTATTCCTGTTATTCCTGATGCCCCAGGATTTTATTCCCCAACACTATGTGCTTAATTGTCCACTTATTGAGGAATACAGAGATAAAAGTATAAAATTTTGTGACATGTCAAGATATCTTACTAATGAAAATAAGATACCAGATATACTAAAAAAATTCCCCCAAATTTGTTTTTAAAAAGATAAGTGAACTGTATATATAAATCCATATGTACAATTGTTAACCCTTTTTTGGGGGCCCGGGGTTTCCCGGCCTTTTTTTGGGAAAAATGTTTTTGGGGCCGTCCAAGGATGGTTTGGGGGACAATCAACTAGCCACTTCGGTGGCAAAATCTATCTGCATGTTAGTTTTTTTACCTTCCCAAACTGCTTTATTTTTCCCCCCCTGTTAATTTCGTCAGGTATTGAAACTCAGGTCCCCGTGGTACTAGTGTCGAGGGGGGTTTTTAAAACAATATCCCCTATATCAAAAAAATTTTAAGGTGAATAGAAGGTCCAGCCTTGCTGGTATATTCTCATCTTTTTTTGACTTATTCCCCAAAATGTTGGTGGGGAAGCCCCCCCAACCCCCCCCAGCATCCCCTTGCCCTCCATATCTCTGGGGGTTCCCCCCGTAGCTCTAGGTTTCCCAGTCCCCTCTCCTTGTGGTTAAAGTCCTCCATGAACCCCTAGGGGTTTTTCCCTTTTTCACGTGGGCCCCCTTTGGTCACCTCAGCTAATTTTATCCACCATGGCTCCGTTGCTTTTTTCATTCTCTTGACTTGGCCACTTGCTATTTAACTAGGTCGTTAAAGGGAATCCCCGGGGTGCGTTTAGGAGTATTGAATTAAACATCTAACTGACGAACCTGAAAGGGCTCAGTGGGGTAGGGGCCCCAAGGTCGTGGTGATTTGGGGGAGTGGTGAAGGGCGGGGGAAAACGGTTTCTTTGTAGAGTGGTTGTGGGGGGAAACAGTGGTTTTTAAAAGGGGTTTGGGGGTTTGGTGTGGGGAATTTTTTTTGGCATTAAAAGAACACCTTTTAACTCTGATTATAGTCAAATATTATACATATTGTCCTAGTAAATGAAATTCAACCATGAAATTCCCAAAAGGGGGAAAAATTTCCCCAAATTTGGTTAAAAATTTTCCCGTACCCAGACCAAAAACCAAAACCATTATATTTCCCCGTTGAAAAAAAAGGGTTTTACACTGGCAAGATGAATTAAAATACAAAATTTGTAACAATTTCAACTTCCAAATTCAGGCAGAACTTTTTTTCCTTTTAGATAATTTCACTGTACAAAAATTAAATTTTAAAACAACACCGAAAACTTTCCCTACCTTAAAAGGAAAACCCCCGGCTCGTCCTCTCCCCAAAACTATAATCTCTACACAAATAACATAACAGAGCCTCATTTTAACGACCCCTCACCATCTACGTAGATGCCAAACATACAACTATTTTTTTGAAAACAGAAGGGACATGTTGTCAAGGAGAACAGAGAAAGAATAGGAATCACATTTTTTTGTAATTGACAAAGCTCCTGGGGGAAAAAGGGGTTCCACAATAAGATGTCGATTAGTTGCACTTGTGCCTTTTTTACCCAACACTTTGGGAAAAAATTTTAAAAAGATTTAAGTTTTAAAACCCCAAAAACCTGATTACCTTCCCAAAAAAGGTTATACACCTTAACAGGGGTTAGTCCAAAAAGGAATACTTTATTATATTCACAAAGGGGTTTTAAACCCCCGGGGATCTCAACCCCGGGGGGGAAATGGGGGCCTAAATTGACCCAAATTTAAAAGGAAGGATGGTTTTTAGTTTCTTGCATTGGGGCTCCCACCAATATCAATGCCCCCCCCTTGAAAGGGAAAGAATAATTATTTTTTTAAAAAAAAAAACCAAAACCAAAACCACCGGGGTCATAGGGGTAAGGGGAAAAAAACTGAGACAATAAAAATGAGCTGACCTGAACGTAGTCCGGTAAAGGGGTTTAAATTTCATCGACGGTGAGGGCGGCGGAAAACCACAGCTCAACTTGATGGAGGCGCCCAAAATAAAACCCGAAAGAGAACCCTGAAGACTGATCTGGAAGGGGCACCCCCCCGAGCGTGACGTTGGCCCCCCCGACCCCCCCCCTTTTTGGGGGAACCCCCGGGCCAAAAAACCGAACAGAAGGGGCGGGGGAAAAAAAAAACAAAATATTTGGCATGATTTCGGGGGGGTCCTATGGGGAAGAGACCCGGGCCGAGACATGTACCGGCAAATCATTCAAGTTCTTTTTGTTTTTTAGTCCCTTTTTCCGAAATTAAATGAGTTAAATTTGGGTTAAAAGCCTATCGACTACTAAAAAGGGGGTTTAAAAGGGTTTTATGTCACTTGTTAAAAAATTTTAGCCGGGGAAAACAATCATATTAAAATAGGGATTAAACCAAACCTCTGGGGATAAAAGATGTACTGCCTCTGTATATTTTTTTATATATATATATATAATTTTTTTTTTATATATATATATATATATATATATATATATATATATATTTTTTTTTTTTTTTTTTCTTTTTTTTTTTCCCAAATCGGCTGGGGTCCCACCGGGGGGGGTGGAAAAAAAAGAAAATCCCGAAAAAATTTTTTCATCATTCAACAATTTTTTCCACAATCATACATAATCACCCCCTTTGCAGAGGCGTTTTGGGGACGACAGCTGAGAAATTCTTTGCAGCTGTCACTATCCCAACCCCTTTTTTAAATGCAGGCTACCCCTTCCCCTTTCCGGACTCAAAACCCCAATAAATCAATTAACTGGTTTCCTGAATCCCCCTTACAAAATGTTACCCTGCTCCCTCCAACAGCTCGTCATTTTCCCAAAAACCTTCGTCCCATTCCTCCTATCTAACACGCTCCCCATGCTTTCTGGAAGTCCAAACCCCCCCCCCACAAAACCTCCTTTTTTCCCCCCCCCCAACCTTTTTCGACCCCTACCCCGCCTTCCTTCCCCCCCAGATTTATCTTTCCAAGTCATTCTACCCGATCCATTCTATCCCCAAAAGACCCCAAAACCCCTCAACAACCCTCTTCAGCCCTCTGACAAATACTTTTAGTAACCCACACCTTCTCCTAATTTCCCATTCCAAAAATTTTTCATACTTTCCCCACATTGCCCTTAACAGGAAAATCCCCCGCCCCAGCCCCTCCTTGCTGCTGCATTTGCAACCCATGCTTCACCCTATAAGAGTGTTGGTACCACTATACTTTCGTACTTCCCCCTTTTTTTTCCTCCATGGATAACGTTTTTTTCCCCAAAAAGATCCCCCAAAGCCCCCTCACCTTTTTCCTTCATCAATTCTATGGTTAACCTCATCCTTCATAAACCCACCCCTGACACGTCAACTCCTAAATATCTGAAAACATTTACTTCTTCCATAACCCCTTCAATGTAATATCCAATTTTTTTTTTTTTAAAAAGTTTGATACCCTCATCACCTTACTCTTATCTATGTTCACTTTCAACTTTTCCTTTCTACCCGTGTACCAGACACAGCAGCACTCTTATATAGCCACTCACCTATGCTCCGACCAGTAGGAGGCAAATCACCAAGCCCCTTATGATAAGGGGGGGGGGTTTGTGTACAAATGTGAAATTTTTTAGCCTGTGCACACTCATATACCTGGCCAGGCATACCTCTCATGGCCTCTGGCACACCTTTTTCCACCGTGGAAGCCCCTTTGCCTTTTCCCCTTAGAGGGTATTTGCCCTTTTCTTGACACTCTAGCCCTTTTGCTTTTTGTTGCGTTTAAGTATTTTATTCCTATGTGTTGATGTAAAGAAAATTTTATTTAGTGTCTCCAGTTGGAATTTGTAGATAATTTGGCACCACAACATGTAATCACAGCTGGGAATGATGCCAGCTTGCTCGGGGGAAAGAAATTTGGGGGAGACGTTCCCCCACAGCCTCCCCATGTACGACTCTTCTTCCATCTGAATCATAATTGTCCAGAACAATTATTATTATTATTATCCTTGTATACAGGGGGAAAACTCTATAAACCCGTAGGGGGGGATAAAAACGGGGGGGGAAAAGGGGGAAGGCATTCAGGTTCAACCAAAGGGGAAGGGAATGAGGCTAAGTCCAGTTTTTAAGGCTCCTCGGGGGGCATCGGGTTTTTTTCCCCCTGCGGGGACACCCCCTTTGGGGAATAAGCGTTTAAAACGAACTAAAAACAATTTTCACACAGAACACCCCCCTCCTAGAAACCCCCCGTTAACTCCCAAAAGACAGGCCCCAAGTTTCAGTCCCCCTTTTTAAAAAACTTGCTATTTTGGCTTAAATAGCAACCTCACCTTGCCATATAAAAAAATTAAAATTTGTGTATGCAATAATTTCGCCAAAACATTCTGAAATAAAAAAAAAAATATATTTCATTGTGTTTGTTTATTATTAAATTAATGTTAAGTATCTAAAAAAATTTAGTTGGGGGGGGTAAATTAAATTTTGTTTAAAAGGGTTGGTGGGTTTTTTAAATTTCTCTCTCTCTCTCTCTCTCTCTCTCTCTTCTCTATATATATATATATATATATATATATATATATATATATATATATATATATATATATATATATATATATATATTGTGCCGTTAAAATTAAATTTTGGTCAATTAGCAAGAACTCATCAAAATTAAGTCCTTTCTAAAATTTTCTTTATACTTTTTAAAGATTTTTTTTTTAATTTTTATGTTAATGTAAAATTTATTTTTTGTACCAATATATATATATATATATATATATATATATATATATATATATATATATATATATATATATATATATTTTTTACCCTTTTTCAACCCAAATTGGGCCCAAAAAAAATTTTTTTCCCCTTCCCCTTTAACACCCCAAAAACCGTTGGGGGAAGTCGCCCGGGGCCCAAAAACCCCCCTTTACCCCCCCAAATTTTTTTGGGGACCCCCTACCCCCCCTTCCTTTTTCCCCTCAGATTTATCGCCCCCCAAGTTTTTTTTGATCCATTCTCTTAAAGCCCCATTTAAAAAACCCTTTTCTTCAGCCCCGCCAAACAGTAACTCCACACCCCCCTAATTTCCACCCAATTTTTGCATAATATTTACACAAAAACCCCCTTTAGACAGGACATCTCCATTGTGGAAAAAAAACACATTATCCATGGGGCAAAAAGGGGGAATGTAAGAAAGAATTTTCCAACACTCTTATAGGGGGGTGAAGCAGGGGGTTTCAAATGCTGCAGCGGGGGAGGGGGCTAAACAGTGGGTGTCCTGTTAAAAAAGGGTGTGTGGTGTAAATATTATGCAGAAAATTCGATTTAAATTTGGGGAAAATTGGATTTTCTAAAGGTATTTGTCAGAAAAAGGGGTTTTGGGTGGTTTGACCCCCTTTGAGAAAAGCATCAAAGTAGAATGACTTGGAGAGCGTATAAATCTGTAGGGGAAGGAAGGCGGGGTAGGGGCGTCCCGAAAAAAGGTTGGGGGAGGGGGGAAAAGGGGGTTTTGTGGGCGAGGTGCTTGGACTTCCCCCAAGCATTTTGAGCGTGTTAGATAGGGAGTGAAAGGGCGAAAAGGTTTTTTTGGGCCTTTTCGAGCTTTTGGAGTGTGAGCAGGGTAACATTTTGTGAAGGGATCCAGGGGAAAAACCGTTAATTGATTTAGTTGGACTTGAGTCCTGGGGAAAGGGAAGGTACAATGCCTGCACTTTAAAGGGGGGTTGGGGGATTTTCAGTTGGGGGGGGACTCCAAAATTCAAATGGATATAAATTCGTTGAAAATTCAATAGAATTATAGATTAATAATAGCTTAAAAAATCTTTTCCTTTTGAAGAAAGACTGAAGAACCTTTTAAAATTCATTCACTTTAAAAAGTAAATAAAATCGAGGTAAAAAAAGTGGAAAATGGGTATTAATAAAGGGGATATAAATAAGCTCTTGAGGATATCTCTCCAAGAGGGCAATAATGGAAAATTCCCCAATTAGATAAGTTTAGATTTAGAAAGGATATAGGAAAGTATTGGTTTGGAAATAGGGTAGTTGATGAGTGGAACAGTTTTTAGGGTTATTGAAGCTAGGGGCCCTTTGGGGAGTATCAAATTTAGGTTGGATAAATTCATGGTGAGAGGGGGTTGGATTTGAGTGGGACTCGCCCCTTTAGTAAATATAATTATCAAAGTTTTTTTCTTGGGTAGCATTGAAAATTGGTTTAGCAAATATTGTTAAAAGGACGGATTGTGAAGGCCCCCGCCTAGTAGGGGAAAGGCCTGCTGCTGTGTTCTTCCTTTCTTATGTTCTTATGACTTATTCTCAGCCAAACTGACTCCTCTGCAAAGACAGTGATTATGTATGAGGTGAAAGTGTTGAATGATGAAAGTATTTTCTTTTTGGGGGTTTTCTTTCTTTGGGTCACCCTGCCCGGTGGGAGACCCGGCTTGTTGAAAAATAAAATATATGTATTTTGTGTGTATATATCTATAAAAAAAATATAAATAAATATTTTTTTCTCGTCTGCTCTGGGGGGGGGGATAGTGCTGTGAAATTCCAGAAATGGGGTTGAGAACTGTATCATGATGGCCTTGCAACCCGGGCTTTGATCCAAGGAATTGGGGTTGGCCTCCCTTTCCAAGGATCAAACCTGGTTGCCACCATTCACCCCAGATACTCCCAATAATAATAATAATAATAATAATAATAATAATAATAATAATAATAATAATAATAATAATAATAATAAATAACCATATTCCCAATTTAGTCTTAAATATTTTGGCGTGGAATTTACGACAAAATAATTTAGTTTAATATCTTTATTATGCAGCCCAACCCATCCGGGGGGTGGTAATGGGAAAAAATTTCCCCGAAGTACAAAAGGGGGTCAAGGGAGGGGCCCAAAAAAGTTTTGATAGCTGAACAAGTTACAAAGGTAATGAATTCTGAGTTTTTGATTTTTTTAACCTGATTATTATTATTTTTTTAAATCAAAAAAAACGCAAAACCCCCGGGGGGTTATACAGCCTAGTAAAACCTGGGGTTTTTTTCATGTATACATCTGCTGAAGTTTTTTGACTGTACAGTTTAAAAGAGGCTCTTTATTTTTTAGGGGGTAAGAGCTAATTATTTTATAATAAAAAATGAAAGGGGAAGTGCTAACCCCCCAAGAAAAAAATGGTCCCGGGGGGAATAGGAGAAAAAAAAGGTTCGATCGAAAAAAGGGGAGGACACATCCCATTCCATGGATCAAGAGCCCCTCCCAAAACATAAGGGGGCCTTTTTGCTTCGGGTTTTTTTACATTTTTTAAAATTTTTTAGCATCTTGTATAGATAAAAGTAACCTTTTTTTTCCCTTGGGGGACACCTTTTTGCATACTGTATAGTAAAAACAAGAGCTTAGTACGGTGGTGGAGTTTGAAAATTTTTTTGCTCTGAAGGTGGGATTCTTGTTTGGGAAGGGGGGGCCATTTTTCTAAAATTTTGGGGAAAAGAAACCACCATCTCTCTGTGACTTAAATGGTGGGGGGGCCCTATGGCTTGGAAGGCAACCTCTATTTCACACATTTTGTTTTGGGTTTGATTCCCAGCAAGGATGGAAACTTTGGGGGATTTCCTTACATTTTGTCCTGTTTACCCACAAGCAGGAAGGTACCTGGGTATTAGTTGACTGGTGTGGGTTGCATCCTCGGGGAAAAAAAATGAGTTCCCAAATGAAAAAATAAATCCCTTGATGACACACTCCCTTTTTTGGGTTATTCTGGGCCCCCCAACCCCCAGGGTTAAGAATCCAAATTATCTCTGATCTCCATTCAGTAAAAATGTGGTTCGGGGAAATCATTATTATTTTCACATACACAAAAAAAAAAAGTGCTAAACCCATGGTTCATTCAGTGGTGTTTGGAGGAACAGAAAAAGAATCTCAACCAGGTCTCTGCTGTACTATCCAAAGGAAATTCGATAATTTGTGGCAGAAATCCCCTACTATTAGGGTTTCCTTCAGATCAAGGCATGGTTTACCTTCACTGTTAATTTTTAATTTTTTTGCACTGTAGACACTCAGTCTATAGTGTTTTTATTATGCCTTGCTCAGCCATTTCGGTTTTTTAGATCTTCTATTAAAAATGTCAACACCTTGGGAATGGGAAGCAATCGGGGTTAACCAAAAAAGGGGGGGGGGTTCCCTTTCCCCGAACCAACACCTTTCCCCAAAATGATGGTACCTCCCTTGAAGGAAGAGGAGTTGAATTAAAAAAGGGGGGTTTTTTTTCCCCCTTTTGGGGTATTCTGACGGACAGTCTCTCCCTTTTTTATCCTACCCATCCTTATTTTCATTTTAATACATTGGTTGACATTTTAAAAATTTTAAAAAATTTCATATTCCCTAAAAATGCTGGGTTCTTCATCCATGGACTGTGCTTGGGAGACTGTCACCAAAAACACAACCAAGTTTATTTTTCCCTTTTCCATGTAAATGTAGATTTTAAGACGTGTGCAACACTTTGGGGATCTTTTTCCCCAAAAAAAAGATCCAAAAATTTTCACATGTGACATTACCAACTTGTTGGTACTGTACGTATATACCATTATCATATTCACATGTAAATGTGACCCAGTTTCAGGGGGAAAAAAAAGATCACCACAAAAAAGGGGTTACAAGAAATTGATTGTATACCACTTATTTAAATAAACATGCAGTATGTACAAGAGTAATTCAGTTAAATTAAAATAATATTTGTGTAAAAAAATTTTTATACTACAATTATTGCCCTTTCATATATATTATTATTACAATCACAAGTGCAAAAATTTAAAGGGCATACAGCCCTATCAAAACATAACAAGAGACAGACTAACTTTTTTTTTTACAAAAGATACATGTACTTTTTTATTTTTATTTTTTAATAAGAAGTCCAAAAAATTTGAATAATTAAAAAAGTACCTGGAAAATAAAAGTACATTCAAATTTGATCTGTAAAGGGGGCCATGTCCATTCCCCTTTTAAAAACCCCCCTCAACATCATCATCTCCTTTGAGGACAATAATAGTATACATAATCAAATTAAGACAAACCCAAAAAGGGGCATGAGCTCTACCCTCCCTTTTAGGAGATAAATATCTGATACTGGCTAATTTACCACTGTATCCTCTAGTGCTCTATTGCATTATCTACATATTTTTTTTTTTAACTACGGGTGGTAAAAATCTATAGGAGTCACACATTTTTGGGAAATGGGAAATAAGGGGGATTTAAAAAAAAATAAGTTTGGAAACAAGAAGCCTGAGTTAGGGATTAAATTATTACTGTATATCATTTCGAAAAGAAAAAACTCACCTGAGTCATACAGCACTAGTGAGGGCACTAGTAGAAAAAAATAAGGAGGTAAAGGAAAAATTAAAAAATGACCTTGGTATGCATTTTTTTTTGGATATTGCTGTAAGACAAATGTTTAAAATAAAAGAGAACTACAATACAGTAATGAAGTAGAAAAGAATGTTGTTTCTTTTTATTTTACAAAAAATTTAACCCGTACTAACAGGAAAACTCTGGAGATTGAAAACTTAGCAGGGGGAAATAAATTTCCCCCTTTCAGTGGCAAGTGTTTTCATGAAAAAACAGTTATGCCTTTAACTGCCCCGTTTTTGGGGAAAGGGGGAATTTTAGTAGTACACTGCAGGATGAGGGAATGACGGAGTCCCCGGAAAATATGAGTGTAATGAGGGTAGATAGCCGAGGGGGGATTCAGAAAAAATGACAAGAGAATGAGCAGGGGGAAGCGAAGGTGTGAGGTAACAATTTTTGGGGGAAAATTATCTACTTGTGGTAGATGTTAGCCTCTTTAGACATTTTTTTTAATAGGAGGATGTTGGGGCATGTGCACTTCCCCCTTTTTTAAATTTTTACTTTTCCCCAAGGAACACAAGACCCAAAAGGGTTTAAATGTTATGCACTTTTGAGGAATGGGAAGCAATAAAGCCCCAAGGAAAATATTTAAAAAAAAGGAAAGGGAGGAGAGGTGGGGGGGACCTGGGGCAAGACAGAATGTATATGAAAAGGGCTATTTGAGAACATTTAGTAAAAAAACCAAGCATGATCTCTGTTTATGGGGGGAAGGCAGTAGGTTCTCAAATTAATTCAGGAAAACCAGTTGTTTGGCTTGAGTCCTGGAGGGGGGGAATACAGTGCCTGCCCCCAAAGGGGGGGGTTTGGGTTTTTGCTGTTTGGGGGGGAAAAAAATTTTGGTTTTCTTTGGGGGGGAAAAAAGGGGAAAAAGGTGGGGGTGTTCCTTTTTTTGGGCAAAAAAAAAAAAAAAAAAAGGAAATTTCCCCCTATTAGGATTTGCCATGTACTACAGCAAACACACTGGGATAATAAAGTCTCCAACCAGTACTTTCCATGGAAGCTAAAGGACTGAATCTCCCTCCCAAAAAAGATGGCTGCCAAGGGGGAAGGACTATTAACTTTTACTAAAAAAAAACCCCCAAAAATTTTTTTTCACTTTTATAGTTATTTTTTTCCATATGGGAAACAGCAGTCTACATGGGGGGGGAGGTTGGTAAGGGGGAACCGCCCAGGGGGTACTACCATCCTGAAGCGAGTGAAAACAAAACCTGTAATTTTTTTAAGTGGTAGGACTGCTGGGGTTTTTTTTGGGGCTGAAGGGTTGGGGGTTTGGGGATTTAGAGAATGGATCAAAGTAGAATGACTTGGAGAGCATATAAATCTGTAGGGGGGAAAGGAAAAAAGGGGCCCCCCCCGAAAAATTTGGGGGGAGGGGGGGAAGGGGGTTTTTTTGGGGGAGGGCATGGACTTCCAGCAAGCATGTGTGGGCGTGTTAGGAGTGAATGGAGACGAAGGTTTTTTTTTGGGGCCTGACGAGCTGTTGGAGGTGGAGGGTAATTTTTTGTGAAGGGATTCGGGGGAAAACCCGGACTTGAGCCCCCGGAAAGGGAAAATACAATGCCTGCATTTTTTAAAAGGGGGGTTTGGTATTGGCAGTTTGAAGGGATTTTCTGAACTGTCGATTTTTAAAATTTCGGGGGAAATGATTTGTGTGAGTGAGGTGAAAGTGTTGAATGATGACTAAAGTTTTTTTGTTTTGGGGATTTTTTTTTTGGGTCACCCTGCCTCGGGGGAGCGGCCGACTTTAAAAAAAAAAAAAAAAAAGGGCTGCTGGTGTTTTTTTTGTCTCATAACCATGCAAGATTTCAGGTAAGTCTTGCTACTTTCCCTTTCACTTAGGTCCCCTACACTTGCATGTACAAGCATATATATACAACACACCCTTGGGGGTTTTTCTTTTTTTTACTAGTTTTTTTTTTAAAATTTTCCCTTACCTCCGGGGGGTGGAAAGAATTCTTCCTTAACCATGCGTGTCAAAAGAGGTGAAAAATACCGGGGGAAAAAGGGGCAAAAACCCCCCTTTTCCTGAAAATAACTAAAGAAAAGAAATTTTTTTTTTTTTTGGGGGCATCCTCTTCGGGGGATATGGCCAGTTTTGAAAGATGATATACCCCCCAGAGCTTTCTTTTAATTAGTTCATGGATATTTTTTTCCTCAATTTATTAGGCTACTTTCATTACCCACAGATATGTATCGTTATTTGCAACAATATATGCATACAGAGAGAGCAAGTGACTTTTTACATTTGAATAAGTCCCAAAAAAAACACACACACACAGAAAGATAAAAAGACAGACTGATTCATTTAGGCCCCTTTTTCCCCTTTATACATGCTCCACCACCTCATTGTTATCATCTACTGTCATTTGATTCCTGAGACAAATTTTTTCAGAGTTTCAGTATACTGAAGAAATAAGATCCCTTTGGGGAAAAACTAGGGGAAAAAAATTTAAAAATCTCAGAATTTATTTAATTTAATGGCATAAAATCTTTGTACATCTTTTTTAAAAATTTTTATATCTAAATTTAAATTTGAAGCTTCTTATAAACATCTAAGCTTAATCTAATTACTTATAACCAAAAAAGCCAAAATTTTGAATCTATTACCCCTATATAAAAAGGCACACATTACACATTTCTATGCAATAACAAATCGAGGGAAAAAAATGTTGATATTTTTTTGCTTTTTTTTTCGCTTGCAAAAAAAAATATCCTATACAATTTAAAAAATTGCATTGAAGGCATTGCTATTAACTTACACCCATGAAGTTTTTTGGTTAAGGAATTAGAAAAAAAATTTTTTTAAAAATACTTTTACCAACAGCAAGACAATTTGTTTGAATTACTGAACTGGTTTTTTTAAAAAAAATTGAATCAGTTCTGTGATACATAATTCTGAGACTCTCCTTTGCATAGGTGTCCCAAAAAAAAGCATGTTACTTTGTATCACATTCTCATATACTTTTTTGTCTTCAAAAAAAATATGTAAAATTCCCCCCAATGAACACATTTAAGACTAGCACAATGTATAACAATAAAGCTACCAATATGGATAAAAAATACTATGTAT
>WNWK01021176.1:0-34482 GCA_009830355.1 Cherax destructor | reverse complement strand
ATGGTGGGGTCGGGGGGGGGTTTGGGCCCCCGCTAAACAATAAAAGGGCAGCCTCCTGAGGGTAGGAATTTTTTTTTCTTCACGCAAACTGGTGACAGATCAGGGGCCAGGAGCTATCTCACCCCGATTATGAGTACAGTTACATGATTATATCCCCATATGTGTAGAGTGGGATAACCCAAATAAGTCAGTACTATTTGATTCTCTGTGATTTTTTTTGGGTTATCCTATTCCTACATATCTCTATTATGATTCAATGTAACTGTCTCCAATTTTGGGGTTGGGGGGTCGAACTGGCTCCTGGGTGTTCTGAATAAACCTGTTGAGTGAAGGAAAAAAAATTTCCCCCTTTTCCTTTAAGCACGAGGTTGGGGCCCTTGAAATCACCTAATGCATTACCACAAAGGAGCAAGGTAAAACGTCCTTTGCTGTCTTGAAGCCTGGTGCCTTTTCTTTGCTGTGATATAAATTTGTGTTGGAATTTTTTTCCCGAAAACACTTGCCCGCAGAAAACATTGAGTGGTGATAGCCACCCTCGTAGGCCCCCCATGACTCAATGGTTTAACCCCCCGGGTCCCGTGCGTTCAAATTTTTCCCCTCTCCAAACCGTGTAATATCTTTTTTTACGTTGTGTTAGATAATAATGCCCCCAATTTTCAATCGTGCAATACCCATAACGTGAACATAATCTCGCTAAATGACGGTCTACTGTATGTGACAAGGGTCTAAGATTTTCAACTACCCCCCAGCACACATAAGGGGATTACCGGGAGAGAGTTCGGGGGGTCAACCCCCCTGCACCCCGGTCTGTGACCAGGCCCATGTTGGATCAGGGACTGATAAACCGGGTTTTGCGGGCCGCACGCAGCCCAATTTTGAAAACAGCCTGGCTGGTCAGTTCTGACTTTAGGTCCTGTCGGGCCTCCTTGGCGCTAGGGGTTTTTGGAATCCCCCATGTATGCTGGGGGACAGTTGAACAGTCTTGGGCCCCCGACACTTTTGTGTTTTTCTCAAAGTGCTAGTACCCCTGCTTTTTATTGGGGGTGTTACATCATCTGCCCAGTCTTTTGCTTTTATAGGGGTGACTCGGGGCAAATTTATACTTCCCTCTAGAATTTTCCAAGTGTATATAAAATTTTTCCCCCTGCATTCTAGGGAGTACAGGTTAGGGAAATTGCGTTCCCCGTAATTTAGGTGGTTTTTTTGCAAAAGATGGTTCTCTGCACATTTTCTGGTCAGCAATTTCACTTGAATGAAACTGCAGTTAGTGTGCAACAATATTCCCGCTAATAAAACAAGAGACCTAAAAAATGTAACATGGGGCATCCCTGGTTTTTAACGTTCTCATTATCCATCCCGTCATTTTCTAGCAGATCATTTCTATGGGTTTTTATGGTCCTTGGGGGAAATCCTCTGACATGATCATCCCCGGTCTTTGACATTAGCGTTATTGTGTGGTTGGAATTTCTTTTTTTCCTGATGAAATTTTAATTTCCCCACGTTTTGATATCGAGTACAGTGGACCCCCAAAAAGGCTGGTCTGATTATCGGCATGCTCGATTATCGATCGTTTTTTCAAATTTTTTCCCCATTATCGGCCCGCGTCCTGGACTTTTCCGCCTGCCCCCCCTTTCGCCTCACCGAGCAGGCGTTGTGAGCCAGTCTGCTTTGTTTATCCAAAATTAATTGTGTTTAGTCTTGTTTATTGATTGTGACTGTGAAATAAGCCACCATGGGCCCAAAAAAACTTCATAGTGGCAGCCCTTTGGTAAAAAGGACAAACACAATAGAATTGAAAAAAGGTTGTAAGTCCCAAAAGTGGAGGAGGAAGAGAGGGGAAAATTGTCTTCTTCAGTGATTCTTGATATTCGATTCTAAAGCGCACAGGTCGATAAAACTATATCACCAGCCAGGTAAAGTGTAGCATTAACAGCGTAGCAAGTAAGTTAACGATTAAGTGATAGAAAATGACGCCGAAACTTAACTCCTCCATTGTTGTTTGAGGTTTTATAAGGGCACTGAGACCAGAGCCACCCTCTGCCACCCTCTCCTCCAAGATAAGTGTAAATATTTCTTATTTATATAAGTGTGAATATTTCTTATTTATAAATTAAAGTGTAAATATTTTTTAGGGTTTTAAAAAATTTCAAAACTTTTTTTTTGGTGAGACCAATATAAGGACTATTTGGTATAGATTTTCCCTTTTGTATATTATACAATAACTCCACAAACACTGTTGTCATTATATTGTTTCAAATTTTTACCCCGAACAAAAAAAAAGTTTTATTATTTTTTGTCTATCATATATAACCGGTCACTGGACATTTTTTAAAAAGTTCTCGCTTGGGAACTCTTTGAAACATGGTGTAAACACAGTGGTTTTTTCCTCCTCCCCCATAAACGAGGTTTGCGTTGTTGTGGGTGTCTTTTAGTCCAAATTTTTCCCTCTTCTGAGCCTTTTTCTTCTAAAGTGCGGGCAGTTGTTTGGAAAAGTGTCAAATCCTAGGGGGGGGTAGTTGTTGATCATTTCCCCAGGCGTTGTTCTATTTCAGGTGTTGTTATTGGACCTTGAATAATTTTGTCTGATGACGGACGGAAAAAACTGACCTATGGTGGTTTTTTCTGGTTTCCCCAATTTTTTTTTTTTTTTTTTATTAAACCGGGCCCTTCCCCCCGGCGGGGGGCCCAAAAAAAAAAAACTTTCTCATCATTCACCCACCCCCTGTCTTGCCAGGGGTGCTTTCCCCCTTTTTTAAAACTGAAAAAATTCCCCCCCTTCCCCGAGTGGGACACTCTTCCCTCCCAGACTCATCCGGCCCGTTTCCCCGAATCCCCCTAAATGTTATTTTACCTCCCAAAACTGTCAAGTAAAAAAACCATTTGTCTCCCTTCACCTTTAAATACCCCCGTGCTTTTTAAAAAAAACCCCCCGCCCAAAACCTCTTTTTCCCCTCCCCCAAACCTTTCCAGGCCCCCCCCACCCCCTCCACTACAGTTTAACACCCCGGGTCATTCTGTTTCGTTTCCTTCTTTTACTTCCAACCCTCAACCCCCCCTCCGGGCCCCCTGGGTAATAGTTTTTTAATCCGGGCCCTCCCCCAAAATTTTCCCAAAATCAATTCTCTGCATTATTTCCACAACCTTGGGCCGGGGACAGGCCCCATTTCCCCCCCCTTTTTCCTCGTTACTTCATCACCCTGCTTCCCCACCCTAAAGGTTGGGAAATATATTAAACTTTCCCCCCTTAACTTCCAGGGGGAAAATTTTTTCCCAAAATAAGTGCCCCTCCCTTTTTCCCTTTAAAATTTTATGATTCACCTACCCCTTCATAAACCCTCTTTTTGTTCCCCCCCCATAATATCTGAATACATTCCCCCTCCATACTCTCTTCCCCCAATCTGATCCCCAATCATTCCCTTTTTTTGTTCCCCCATCACCCTTTCCATTTCCTTTCTTTTTTTTTTTTTACATCCTTACCAAAAATCCCCAACCTCTGCATTTTCTCTTAGAATTTCCCAAAGCAGTGTCATCAGCAAAAAGCAATTGTGACACTCCCCTTTGTATTTGATTCTTTGTCTTTTAACCCCACCCTCTTTGCCAAGACCTTCGCATTCACTTCTCTTACAACCCTCTATAAATATATTGAACAAAAGGTGACATCCACATTTTGTCTAATTTGCTTTTACTGGGAAATAATCCCCCTCTCTCCTACCACATAACCTGAGCCTCTTTTATCCTCATAAAAGCTCTTCACTGTTTCATTTTAATACCCCCTATTCAACACCTCAACATCTCCCACGGCCCCTACCCCCTTTATCATATCCTTTTCCAAATCCATAAATCAAAAACCTCTTTCCCTTATCCAATTTTTGTTCACCTATATTTTTTACTCAAACCTTGGTCTACCCCCACCCTCCTTTCCTAAACCCCTTGTTCACCCTTTTTATTCTGCTCTCGTCTTACTTTAATTCTTTCAATAATAACTCTACACTTTACCTGGTATACTCACGGACTTATTCCCCTATAATTTTTGCACTCTCTTTTGTCCCTTTGCCTTTATAAAAGGAACAATCATTTTCTCTCCGCCCCTGGTCCTTACCCTCTTAAAATACATTATAAATTTATGGCAAACCTCCAAAACTATATCTCCCCTTTTTTTAACATTTTCCTTTACCCCACCCAATCCACTGCCTTCCCCCTTTCATTCTACCCTTTGCCTCACGAACTTCCCCCCCTCCCTTTGGCTCTTCCGCCTTCTACAAGATGTTATTCCACCTTGCCCTATCCGAAATCACAGCTTCCTGTCTTCATCAACATTTAACAACTCCTCAAATATTCCCTCCATCTTCCCGATACCTCTAACTCTTTTAATAACTCTCCTCTTCTATTTTTAACTGTCAAATCCATTTGTTCCTAGCTTCCTCAACTTATTAATTTCACTCCAAAACTTTTTCTTATTTTCAACAAAATTTGTTGACAACATCTCACCCATTCTCCATTTGCTCTCTTTTTACATTGCTTGACCCTCTCTTAACCTCTCTTTTTTCTTCATATATTCTTCCTCCTTGCATCACTTCTACTTTGTAAAAACCTCTCATATGCTAAATTTTCTCCTTTACTGAATGCTTTATCATTATAAGCATTCGCTAAATGTCCAAAGATGAAAAAGAATTTTATGTCCACTTTAACTTTGCAACCAATCAGCACCCAATCTGCATGTCACATTTGTCACTGAACGCATATTAACCCTTTCGGGTCGGTACCGTACTAGTACGTTTTCGCCAGAGTCGGTACCGTACTAGTATGCATAAATTCTAGCGCCTCAAATTAAGCGGGAAACTGCTGGTATACATATTAAAGAATGGGTCTGTGGGTCAGTGTGCGCAATATAAAAAATTCCTGCAGCACCCTGCATAATGAGAGAGAAAAAACTGGCCGTTTTTGTTTAAAACAAGCGACTTTGCAGTCTATTCCGTATGGTATTTATTGATGTATTCTCATTTTCTTAGTCTCATTTGATAGAATGGAAGATATATTACAGAAATAGAGATGATTTTGATTGGTTTGACGATGACAAGTACCTTGAAATTGAGCTCAAAGTAGCAAAATGTTCGATTTTGCCAATGTTCAAGATAAACAAATCATACCATGCGTCAATATACATCAACTGGCGAGTCTAATATTCTTGCCAAGTGCGCTGATATTATTTATACCGTTTTTACAATGATGTAGTTGTATACATAACAGTAAATCTTCTATTTTTGTGAGAAAATTTGAAAATGGAGAAGAAGTAATGTAAGGGTCGGAGGCGTGACTAATGAACAGAGATGATGTTATCTTAGTGCCAGGAATGTCTGCCTTGTTTATTCTGGACCCCATTTTGAAATTGGCATCGTTTGAAATTTGTGTGAAATTGGCCAAATTGCCATTTTCTGACCACTTTTGGGTTGTTGAAATTGGTAAATGGGTGGTTTCTTTTACTCAATCGATAGAAGAAATGGAGTTCTAACGAAATAAGCTATGATTTTAGTAGACTGAAACATGGAATTGACCAAAATATGGCTCAAAGTGGGCGAAATTCGATGCGCAAATATCGTCGAGACCGATAACTTTGCGAGAGCATAATTTCATAAGTTTTCCATCAAATTTCATACTTTTGGTGTCATTATGATAGGAAAAAGATTCTCTATCATTTCATAAAAAAAAAAAAATTTCGACCCTGAGAGCGAGTTTGGGAAAGGGTCTGTTGACCCCAAAGGGTTAAGAGTGTAGTCCATCACAGCTGCAGGTTTTAGGATGGGTTCATTTTCTCTCTATTCAGCCTGCCAGTGTCTGCCATTTCGTTTTGGTGAACTGATGACAACATTTGGCATCTCGTTTGTCATGCCACGAAATGGCAGCAAACGCCTACACCTCACCTCACGAGTCCTACGTTGAACCTTGGCATATGTTCATGATTTGCACGCTGTACCGCACTTTCATCTGTCACTCGCAAAAAATCACGGGGAGGGCTTGTGTACCAGTTATCAGTATATAATATATGCCCTTTCAAGATATAGTTCCATCATTGTTCTAACCACATCACCAGAGATACCCAATAACTTCCTGGTATTTTGCAGTGTATTACTTCCTGTGTACACAAATGTCCTATACAAGACCACTGTAGCAATGACAAAGTACAAACAACTTTATACCAAATCGTTTCCTCTTGCTTGATATATACTGCTTGAGCGACAGTCTACCTTGAACAAAATCAAAGACTCATCAATAACAAGCTTCCTGAAAGGATAAAAATACATATTGAATTTCTGTTTCAGATACATAAACACATATCTAATCTTATATAACCTGTCGTTTCTGTCAGGCCTGGTTTTGTCTTGAAGTGTAGCATACGTAACAGTAGCACAAATCGATTCACTGGTATTATTTCACTAAAAGATGGGGTTGCAATGGGCGGTCTGTCGACCAGTTTGATTTGACACTGTGCTTATACACATGTGGCATAAGCAGTATTGTGGCAAACAAAAGATAATCTCAGCCACAGTTGTCTCCTTCCACGGTGTAGACATGATCCTGGTGAAAGAATCGTGTTTGTCATGGTGTAATCGAAGTATCTGTTGCTTTCCCTGACAATAATTTCCATCTGGGGTTCGTCAAAGAATAACTGGAAACATTCCAGTTCAGTGGCATTGTTCCCAAGTGTACATGATGGCCGTAGTCCACTTTGACTTTCATCAAACTGATGGGGATTGGGAACAAAATTGGCAGCTTCCTGCCAATCCCAGGTGTGGTCTGCTGGTGGATACTGGATATTGACAGGTGGTTGTGGAGGTTGTTGTGGTGGGTGGGTGGGTGAGGTTGACGCAGCGGCTTGGGTAGCAGCATATGCTGCTGCTGGTGCCTGATGGCTGGCACCGCCACCACCATCACCATCTGATGACGCATGTACATTTTTCATCCCCATTGTGACAATATCACCTTCATTTTCACTATCATTTCCTGTTGTATGCATACGGGATGTACTCCTTACCCTTGGAACAGCATAGGCACGCTACCAGAGAACATGTAGTGTCGTATATACTGACGCTTCACTGGAAAATATTCCCCTTCACTCTCGCTACTAGAACTGTATTGAAGAGCTTGGAGTTCATATTCACTATCACTATCATCACCATTGCTCACATCTGAGTCCTGGATATGAGTAAATAACAGTTTCCTCCTTCGTTCTGGTACAACTGAATGTGAACAAGACGCCACAGCACCGGAGGTGGAAAGTTGTGGGTCTGGGTTTTCCTCACTATTTCCAGTATTATGTTCATTATTTTCGGTCACAAACTCACCAAAACCCTGGAATTCATCTTCGCTGACACTTCCATCTGTGTTTGAACTGTCACTTGGGAACAAAAGAGTCCCAATTCGCCGGGGAGTGAGGTGTTTCTTACCCGAGGCATGGTGAACAAGAGGTACTGAAAGGGTGTTCCCACAATGCACCACTGGCTCCACGATTTTTTCCTACTGCGCACACTGACCACACAGACCCATTCTCTCACATGTAGGCCTACCAGCTTTCTCCGCTCAATTTGAAGGCGCTAGAATTTATGCGTTCAAGTACGTGACCGACCCTGGCTGCAATGACGTACTAGTATGTGACATACCCTCAAAGTGTTAACTGTTCATTTATCAATTAAAATTAGTGCTTTATATTTATTTCTCATTGTTTTCTGTATGTTAAACTACGTATAGTATTTATTCTTTAAAAAAATTAATTTTTTGTGAATATTTTTGGGTGGAACGGATTAATTGTACAGGTCTCCCTCAACATTCGTGTTTTCCACTTTCGCGGGCTTCACACATTCACGAATTCCCGGCCGCCAAATTCCCATCCACCAAATCATATTTAAATTTCCCACCACCCGAGCGTCCCTACTACCTTCCATCCGACCCGGCAGCCAGCCCGCCCACCACTCACTCACTCACTGAGTATTTTGTTTGTTCATTATTTGTTATTAAACTACAGTAAAATATTGTACTATGTTTTCATGGGTTTTATGATAGTTCATGGTTCAATAGGTTAATGAAGCAGTATTTCCCTACAATATATTGAAGGGAAGTAAGTAATGAGTGTACTTAAGTAATGAATGTACTTATTATTATTTCCCTACAATATATTGTAGGGAAATAATAATAATAAATAATAATAATAATTAATAATAATTGCTGTGGAGTGCTCTAAAAGTCAGCTACCAAATACTGATGACATTTAAAGTGCTCCAGATCAGTTATTATAAATTATTATTATTCTAAAAATAAATGCTATTTTTGCATGTGTTCTTATGTCAAGAGTGATCTAGGCATGTTTACCCTGATGTAAACATCTCTTATGAGTGGCGGCCTGCCTGCTTCTCTTACCCCACTCATATAATATGGCATATATTATTCATTTCAGCGTCTTTAATACAGTTCTAGGGTATTTATCGTGTTTCTGATATCAATTTGGAATAAATGTAATAGATAGATAACCTTTATTACTAATATTAGTGTAATTACACAACATTTTATTAGCGCTAAGGCTAACATCCACCACCCATGACGACTCACCAGACACTGAATGTTACTGCTTGCCTCTCCCTCCCTCCAGTAGCTCCTCTCACTTCATAACGATGTTAGATGGTGAATTTAATGTATTTTTCTGTAAGCTTAACTCGTATGTGTATTTTACTTTTTTATTGTTTTCTGTAATATATGAGTTATGCAAATTAAAATAAGGTTATCAAGTTGGAGTTTCATTTTTATTTTTACAGTAGAACGTCATTTAGCATGATAGTTACGTTCCTGAAAAAGTCGTGTTAGATAATTTCGTCTTAAATAATTAACAGAACTTATGAGAAAAATAGGGTTACGTGTCTGAGAGTCCCCAAAAAGCCAAACAAGTTTTTTTAGACCAACATATCTTGCAAAAATTGAAGGCGAATATGTAATTTTAGTTCATTGTCATGATCTATTACTGCTTAAGACTACAAATGCAATAGAAATAATAGTATTTCTTACCTTAAATTGTGGGTAATGATGTTTGTGGATGGTAGTGAAGAGTGGATATGGATGGTGTGGCCCTACTGAGCTGAGGTGGATATGTAATTGTAGTGCATTGTCATGATCTATTACTGCTTAAGACTACAAATGCAATAGAAATAATAGTATTTCTTACCTTAAATTGTGGGTAATGATGTTTGTGGATGGTAGTGAAGAGTGGATATGGATGGTGTGGCCCTACTGGGCTGAGGTGGATGCTTGTTGGTTGTCGGTAGAAGTGGATGGTAGAGGTTCTGGTGCTGAAGTCGATGGTTGTATTGCAGTGTGCATAAATTCTGTAATGGATCTCTGGGCTTTTTTATTCTGCATTACATTATACAGCTGACGGTAAGGCATCATCAGCTGGTCTAGACCCCGTTTCAAAGCCCTGCTTCTAGCTTTGTCAGGATCCTCTTCAGTGAAAAAGTCTGCAACTTTACCAATAATATGGAACTGCTCACGTAACTGCTGCAATGTTAACTCTTTTTCTTCAGGTTCTTCTTCATCTTCTTCTGTTATCTCCCTCCCTTGCATCTGTGCATCGAACTCTGCCAACATTTCCTCTGGACTCCTGTCTTCATCATCATCATCATCATAAGAGTTCATTCACATCATCTTCATTCATATCTTCAAAACCATCACCTGGTAATCTCCTTGCCAGCTGAACAATTTCCTGAACCTGACTCTCAAGCAAGGGAAAACCAGTGAAAGAATTAACTACAGAAGGCCATAACTTTCCCCAACCTGCATTTAATGTTGATTGGGGCACTTCATTCCATGCACTTCTAGCATAGCTGATGGCATCTGCAATGTTAAATTTACTCCAGAAGCTTGGTACTGCCAGGTTGGAGTCAGAGTCCATTGATGCAACTAGTTTTTTTTATAGTTTTTTTTGTGTAGTTACACTTGAATGTCTGAATAACTCCCCGGTCCAGTGGTTGTATCAGAGATGTTGTATTTGGAGGTAAAAATACAATTTTTATATGTGGGGTCACATCCAGCAAAGCTTGTGGATGAGTACGGAATTATCAAGAATGAAGAGAGCCTTGAATGCAAGGTTCTTGGTGTGCAGGTAAAACTTGACTTCAGGAATAAAGTGATGCTTAAACCAGTCAATAAATATTTCCTCTGTCATCCATGCTGACTGGTTTGACTTCCAAATTACTGGTAAGGTGTTTTTATCCACACCTCTCAAAGGACGAGGATTCTTAGAGCGGTAAATAACCATGGGCTTACACTTGAAATCACCTGATGCATTACCGCAAAGGAGCAAGGTGAAGCGATCCTTTGCTGCCTTGAAGCCCGGTGCACTTTTCTCTTCCTGACTGATAAAAGTTCGTGTTGGCATTTTCTTCCAAAAAACACCTGTCTCGTCAGCATTAAAAACTTGCTGTGGCTCATAGCCACCCTCGGAAATAAGTTCCTGAAATTCAGCAGGGAAATTACTTGCTGCTGTATGATCAGCTGAAGCACTTTCACCAGAAAACTTAATATTATGTAACTTATTATGCAACTTAAAGTTCTTGAACCAGCCTGTGGTAAACATACACTCGTTTTCAGGCCTGCCTTCCTTATCACACACTGCTTTAAACAACTGTAAGGCCTTTTCCCTAATTAAGAGAAAACTAAGTGGTGCACCTTTCTTTGTTTTCTGTTCGATCCACTCAAGCAACAAGTTTTCTGTTTTATTTAGATGTTGAGACCTACGTGTCATTCTTTTCATGAGGTCACATTTTGGGTTATTCATTACACAAGCTCGTATATTTGCCTCATTCTTCCTAATCGTAGAACTGACTCTTCATTAAGGCCATAGGCCCTCACTATATCCCTCACACGTGAGCCACTCTTAAGCTTATCTAATATCTCGATTTTCTTTGAAATTCCTAGACTTGAACGCTTAAACTTTTTCTTGTCACTTGCTGGAACACTTGTATGCTTACTGGGTGCCATGATTTCTTGGTATATTTATCAAAATGCAATGAAAATCAGGAAATGAATGTAAATAAACACACCGAGCTTCCCGATACTTATCGTCCTGCACGTGTACGAACCAAACTGAACGCTGGGAGGGATGCGTGGGTGGGTGAGGGTGGCGGGGGATGGCACAAGGACTCCCGCACTGACTCAATGGTTTAACCCACCGCGGGCGACCGCACGCTAAAATTTTCCCCTCCTGCTGAACCGTGTAATATCATCTTTACGTCGTATAAGATGATAATGTGTCGCAAAACTTAAATCGTGCAATACCGGTAACGTGCAACATAATCTCGTGCTAAATGACTTTCTACTGTATTTTTTTTCTAATGTATACATGTTTAATTCAACATTTGGCATCATTACAAAGTGGGCAGAGCTACAGCAGAGGGAGAAGCAGCAGTGTGTCAGTAACTCTTGATTCCCCATGACACTTCACAACACTATAAAATACATATTGCATAATTATACTATTACAGGCCTCTCTTCACAGCCAGCTTATGTGAAAATAACATGTATATACAGTGGAACCTCAACTAACGTAATTAATCCGTTCCAGGAGCTATTACTTAACATAAAAAATATGTTATTCAAAACCTTATTTCCCATAAGAAATAATGTAAATACAATTAATCCGTTTCCACCCAAAAATTTTCACCAAAAATTAATTTTTTTAAAGAATAAATACTATAGTTTTACATACAGAAAAAAATAAGAAATAAATATAAAGCACTAATTATAATGGACAAATGAACAATTAAATAAATTTTACCTTTATTGAAGACTTTTCTTGGCGTATGAGAGAGTTTGTTTGGAGAGAGGACAAAATAGTCATTCAATATGACAATAATATCAGCTCTACAGGTTATTTATCTAGCACAATTCACCTAATATGACATAATAAACAATATTAATAACATAGAAGTACAGTGGTACCTCGACTTACGTTTTTAATCCGTCAGAGAGGGCATTTCTTAAGACGAAACAAACGTAACACGAATCAACTTTCCCCATAAGAAATAATGGAAATAAATTTAATCCGTCCAAGACTTCCAAAAGTAGTTAAATAAAATATTTTTTAGAACTTTTGGACATTAAATAATAAATAATTGAATAAAGAATACATAAATACACATGCAAATATTGTACAATAACATGTCACTTACATTTATTGAAGAGTTGTTGATGTGTGGAGGAAGTGAGGAGGGGAGAAGGTGGAGTAGTATGCTAGTGTTTGGAAGGGGAATCCTTCCATTAACACTGCAGGTACCAAGTCCTTTTCTGGGGTTACTGGCCTTTTCTTTGAATGCCACTAGGACCAGCTTGAGAGTCACTGGACCTCTTTCTAACAACAAATTTGTCCAGGGAGATCTGTGTCTGGCGATTCTTTAAAACATCCCTGAAGTGGGACACCACAGTGTCATTGTACAGGTTGCCAGCACGGCCTGCAACAGCATGGTTAGGGTGATATTCATCCATAAATGCTTGCACCTTGCTCCACATTCCACAAATGTCCTTAATCCTTGAAGAAGGCACATTCTTCCATTTTTGTTCCACCTCCTCCTCCTCCTCTGAACCATTGTCCTGACCTCTGCTCTCTTGTTCCAGTTGCTGTTGAAGCTCTTGCAGATCTTCAGTGGTTAGCTCTTCCTTGTGCTCCTCCACCAACTGTTCCACATCCTCACCACTCACCTCTAACCCCAAAGACTTGCCCAATTCCACAATTTCTTCCAAAACAGGCTCAGGCTCAGGCTCAGGGTTCTGAGGCTCAGCCCCAAAACCTTCAAAATCCCTCTCTAGGACACAGTCTGGCCACAATTTTCTCCAGGCAGAGTTCAAAGTCCTGGTAGTCACTCCCTCCCAAGCCTTACCTATAAGGTGTACACAATGCAGCATATGGAAATGTTTTTCCAAAATTCTCTTAGGGTTATGTTCATGTCTGTGGTCACATCAAAGCACTTTTGAAACATTGCTTTGGTATAGAGTTTTTAAAGTTGGAAATGACCTGCTGGTCCATGGGCTGGAGGAGAGGAGTGGTATTAGGGGCAAGAACTTCACTTTGATGAATTTAAACTCCTCCACAATTTTCTCTACCAAGTTTGGAGGATGACAAGGAGCATTGTCCATTATCAGGAGGCACTTAAGTGGCAAATTATTGTCCAATAGATATTTCTTCACACTGGGGCCAAACACTTCATTGAACCAATCTAAGAAAATGTCCTTTGTGACCCAAGCCTTTTGTTAGACCTCCACATCACACACAAGTTAGACTTGCTGACACCGCATCTGCCAAACACTCGGGATTTTCAAAAGATACACTAGTAAAGGCTTCACTTTGCAATCACCACTGGCATTGGCACAAAGCATCAAAGTTAGCCTGTCTTTCATAGGCTTATGTCCTGGCTGTGCCTTTTCCTCCTGAGTAATGTAGGTCCTGTTGGGCATTTTCTTCCAAAACAGGCCTGTTTCATCACAATTAAACACTTGTTGGGGAGGAATTGTTCAGCCTCTATGTACTCCTGGAATTCAGGCACATATTTTTCAGCCGCACTTTTGTCACAACTGGCTCCCCACCATGCCTCACAACACTATGTATGCCAGTACGCTTCTTAAATTTTTGAAACCAGCCTCTGTTGGCTTTAAATTCGCCACTTCACTCGTTGCAGGCATTTTCTTAAGGAGATCATCATGCAACTGCCTTGCTTTTCACAAATTATTCCCTCCGAAACAGTATCTCCTGCTAACTGTTTCTCGTTGATCCACACCAACAACAACCTTTCCACATTTTCCAGCACTTGTGGTCTGTGTTTTGTGATCACAGATGCACCTTTTTCAACAACAGCTTCCTTGATTTTACTTAAATATTTCTTATCCACAATGGTAGAGATGGTAGAATAGGGTTTACCATACAGCCTGGCCAGCTCACTGATACGCACTCCACTTTCATATTTTTCTATTATCTCCTTCTTCACTTCTATCGTACATATATTTCTGTTCCTCTTGCCACAGGCTTAGCACTAGGATCTTTCCTTGGACCCATGGTAGCTTATTTAGCAGTTGCAAGCACTAAAAACAGTGGAATAATGACAATATACTGGTATGAATGCGTGGGTGTGGGTGGGTGGTCGCTCTCGCTTGTAAACACTAGCACACTGACGCTCCCTGGAGTGCGCGCTCAGCTGGGCTCCAGCGAACAGGTCCGGCGAAGGCGTAAGACGAATCAAACAACGGATGTCGCATACAAATTTCTTACGTTATAAGTAACGGATATCGAATATAACGTAAGGTGATAACAACGTAAGTCGAGGTACCACTGTATGATATAAACTCTAGACTGAATGAAACATGTCATTACGAATCTGGAAGGACTGGTGGAGTGTGTGTTGGTGTTATTGTTGGGTATAAAGACTGGTGGAGTGTGTTGGTGTTGTTGGGTATAAGGAGGAGATGGTGGCAGAGTACGGCACTCTTCTCAGTGTCCCTATAATCTCAAACAACATTGTAGAAGTTAAGTTTTGTGTCGTCATTTTCTATCGATTAATCGCTTAACTTATTTAACCCTTAAACTGTCCACACGTAGATATACGTTTGCTCGCGTACTGCTCTGAACGTAGATCTATGTTTTTTTTCAAATGCCACGATAAGCCTGAGTTGCCTAGAGATTAGAGAATGGGTCTGTGCACTCAGTGTGTGCAGTATTACAAAATGTGGGAATGACAAACAAAATGCACTCTTCATTTTAAAGAAAAAGAACAATTTATTTTTTTTCTCAAAATATTTCGTCAGCTACGCAAGTGAACGTATATCTACATGTGGACAGTTTAAGGGTTAAGTAAGTAAGTTTATTCAGGTATACACAAATCCAGTTATACATAGATTATCATACATAGCAGCATATGTGTAGAAAACCTATGATAACCCAAAAAAGTCAAGACAGAGTGACTTATTTCCATTGCTACACTTTATCACTGGCTGGTGCTATAGCCTTTATCGACTTGTGAAGCTTCTTTGGACCCATGGTGACTTATTTCACAGTGACAATCACTAGACCACCAAAAAATACAACAAAAGTATTGTGAATGGTAAACAACGCTAGACTGGCATTCTGCGCAGGCGCGGGGCAGGCTGACAGGTTTGGTACGTTACGCTACACTAGGAAATATATGCTACACGAGACAAATATTTTGCGAAAAAAGCTTACGTTACACGATTTTTAAGTTATATGGAGCTTATATTAGTCGGGGTTCCACTGTAGTACATTATTTTACGATGTTTCAATGTGTTTTATGATTGTTCATGGTTCAATAGGTTAAGGAAGCAGTATTGTATTATATTTCTCTACAATATATTGGGGCACCAAACATTCGCGATTTTTCAACATTCGTAAGGCTCTTGATCCCTAACCTCGCGAATGTTGAGGGAGACCTGTATTTACATTATTTCTTATGGAAAATAAGGGTTAAAAAATCAGCCAATTCGATTTTAGGCTTAGCTCCTGGAACGGATTAGGGCCAATATCTGGGGGTCCACTGTAATTGAAATTTCTCATCATTGAACTTCATATTGTTTTCTGCAGCCCATTTAAAGATTTGGTTGATGTCTGCTTGGAGTCTTGCAGTGTCTTCAATGGTGTCATCTGCAAAGGAGGACACGGCACTGTGACTTATATCCCTGTCTATTTCCGATATGAGGATGAGGAACAAGATGGGAGCGAGTACTGTGCCCTGTGGAGCAGAGCTTTTCACCATAGCCACCTCAGACTTTACTCTGTTGACTACTGCTCTTTGTGTTCTACTTGTTAGGAAATTATAGATCCATCTACCAACTTTTCCTGTTATTCCTTTATCACGCATTTTGTGTGCTATTACACCATGGTCACACTTGTCAAAGGCCTTTGCAAAGTCTGTGTATATAACATCTGCATTCTGTTTGTCTTCTAGAGCATCCAGGACCTTGTCGTAGTGGTCCAGTAGTTGGGACAGACAGGAGCGATCTGCTCTAAACCCATGCTGCCCTGGGTTGTGTAATTGATGGGTATCTTGATGAGTGGCGATCTTGCTTCTTAGAACCCTTTCAAAGATTTTTATGATATGGCACGTTAGCGCTATTGGTCTGTAGTTTTTGCTATTGCTTTACTGGCCTTTTTGTGGAGTGGGGCTATGTCTGTTGTTTTTAGTAACTGCGGGACGACCCCAATGTCCATGCTCCCTCTCCATAGGATGTTAAAAGCACGTGATAGGGGCTTCTTGCAGTTCTTGATGAACATGGAGTCCCAAGAGTCTGCGCCTGGAGGAGAGTGCATGGGCATGTCATTTATCGCCTTTTCGAAGTCATTTGGCATCAGGGTAATGTCAAATAGGCTTGCGTCTACCAAGTTCTGTGGCACTCTCATAAAAAATTAATTTAGGTCTTCAACTTTCTGTCTGGTTAGCGGCTCGCTAAAAACTGAGTCATACTGGGACCTTAGTAGCTCACTCATTCCTTTTCTGTCATCTGCGTAAGACCCATCCCGTTTAAGTAGGGGCCCAATACTGGATGTTGTTCTTGACTTTGATTTGGCATAAGAAAAGAAATACAGTGGACCCTCGGAGTTTGTGACCATCATAGTTCGTGAAAATTGGAGTTCGTTATTTTTTTTTTCATGAAAATATTGGTTCGGTGTTCACAATTTGCTCGGAGTTCGTGGTTTGTCCCGCACGCGTACGTGTGGCCTGAGTGGGCCCGGGCACTCCATTCAGCGTCAATGTGCTATTGTTTACCAGCAAGTGACCGCCACCCATGCATTCCCACGCATTCATACCATACATTTTGTCATTATTCCACTGTTTTTAGTGCTTGCAAGTGCTAAATATGTCACCATGGGCCCCAAGAAAGCTCCTAGTGCCAGCCCTGTGGTAAGGAATGTCAGAAATACGGTGGAAATGATGAACGAGATCATTGCAAAATATGAAAGTGGAGTTCGTATCTCTCAGCTGGCCAGGCAGTATGGTCCTAGTGGCATTAAAAGAAAAAGGCCAGTAACCCAGGAAGAGGACTTGGTACCTGCAGTGTTAATGGAAGTGGATTTCCCTTCCAAACACTAGCAACTCCTCCATCCTTCCCCCTCCCATCTTCCACACATCAACAACTCTTCAGTAAAGGTAAGTGACATGTTATTGTACTATTAATTTATATTTTTCATTGTTTTCTGTGTAATTTAATGTATATTTAATGTACAAAAATATTTTATTTTAATACTTTTGGGTGTCTGGAACGGATTAATTTTATTTCCATTATTTCTTATGGGGAAAATAGATTCGGAGTACGTTAGATTCGGTGTTCATGACGCCCTCTGGAACGGATTAATCACGAACTCCGGGGTCCACTGTACTTTGGGTTTCTTTCAATTTCCTTTATGGCTTTTAGTTCTTCCCGTGTTTCTTGATTCTTGTAAGATTTCTTTAGTTTTAGTTCGATGTTTGCTATTTCTCTGACCAGTGTCTCCCTTCGTATTTCAGATATATTGGCTTCTTGTAGCCGCTCTGTTATTCTTTGCCTTTGCCTGTATAGGGAGGGCCTCTCTCTTTCTAGTTTATATCTTCTCCTCCTTTTTCTTAAGGGAATTTGCCTTGAGCAAACTTCAAGTGCCACAGAGTTAATTTGTTCTAGACATTAGTTAGGATCTGTGATGCTTGGGCTATCTTCCCAGTTTATATCATTTAGGACTTAGTTTACTTGGTCCCACCTTATATTTTTGTTATTGAAGTTGAATTTGGAGAAGGCTCCCTCACGACTGATCACATTTTGTCAGTCTGGGGCCCCTCCCATACATGTCTGGACCTCTATTATGTTGTGATCTGAGTAGTATATTGTTTTTGATATGATGACATTTCAAATCAGATCATCATTGTTAGTGAAAATGAGGTCCAGCATATTCTCCAATCTTGTAGGCTCTATTATTTGCTGTTTTAAGGTGAATTTGGTGCAGAGATTTAAAAGCTTGTGTGTGTGCGACTTTTCATCTGAGCTGCCTCCTGGTGCTATCTCTGCTACCACATTGTTTGCAATATTCCTCCATTTTAGGTGCCTTAGGTTGAAATCCCCCAGGAGCAAGATGTTGGGGGTAAGAGCTGGAAGGTTTTCCAGACAGTGGTCAATTTTCAGAAGCTGTTCCTGGAATTGTTGGAACGTTGCATCCGGAGGCTTTTATACAACCATGATGACAAGGTTTTGATTCTCGACCTTTGCTGCTAAAACTTTTAACTACTACATCATTTGAGGCATTTAGTAGTTCTGAGCATATAAGTGACTCTGTGATATACAGGTCAACCCCTCCCTTTTGCCTGTTCACTCTGTAACATTTGTATAGGTTGTAGCCCGGGATCCATATTTCATTGTCCAAGTGATCCTTTATGGTGGGTCTCTGTCAAAGCTGCAAACATAGCATTTGACTCTGTAAGCAGTCCACGGATGTAAGGTATTTTGTTGTTCATCGCTGGCTTTAGACCCTGTATATTTGCAAAGATGAATGTCATCAGATTGGTGGTATTGGTGGTAGATCCCTGGCTGTCTTCAAGAGAGAGAGCTGGAGAGGCACCTAAAGTCAGTATCTGAACTGCCGGGCTGTGA
Source organism: Cherax destructor (assembly GCA_009830355.1). Classification (NCBI taxonomy): domain Eukaryota; kingdom Metazoa; phylum Arthropoda; class Malacostraca; order Decapoda; family Parastacidae; genus Cherax; species Cherax destructor. Next base: position 15,831 of record WNWK01021176.1, on the reverse strand, counting down.
TTTGTATGTCAGTTTATGTGGGACCAGCAGTAACAGGCTGGTTGATCAGGCCCTGATTCACCGCAAGGCCTGGTCATGGACCGGACCACAATGGTGTTGACCCTTGAAACACCCTCCAGGTATATCCCAGTATCTTATTGTCTTTCATTTACTGCTCTTAGTTATGCCACATTTCTAGTAATCACAGAGATGGTTTTTGCATGTTCTCTGGACATATTAATGTTCAGGGCAATAAACAGGAAGACTTAGTCTGCTGTTTATAACCTTCCTACTTAATACACAGCTATTTGTTGGACTTTTTCTTTTTTTTTTTTTGCTGTTGTATGTTGTCAAAGATGTTGCATATTATTTATATTACAATGTTTGGGTTTCTGGCTCATTACACTTTGCATGATGTTTGAGACCAGATTTTCATTGCATTTGCACAGTTACCACAGCGTCCAGGAATATTCCAGCAGTGTTTGGCAGTGATTGTTATGTTGCATCAGTTCACCAGCAGTGTTTGGCAGTGATTGTCATGTTGCATCAGTTCACCAGCAGTGTTTGGCAGTGATGTCCCTGTTGCATTCAGTTCACCAGCAGTGTTTGGCAGTGATTGTCATGTTGCATCAGTTCACCAGCAGTGTTTGGCAGTGATTGTCATGTTGCATCAGTTCACCAGCAGTGTTTGGCAGTGATTGTCATGTTGCATCAGTTCACCAGCAGTGTTTGCAGTAATTGTCATGTTGCATCAGTTCACCAGCAGTGTTTGGCAGTGATTGTTTCATGTTGCATCAGTTCACCAGCAGTGTTTGGCAGTATTGTATGTTGCATCAGTTCACCAGCAGTGTTTGGCAGTGATTGTCATGTTGCATCAGTTCACCAGCAGCGTTTGGCAGTGATTGTCATGTTGCATCAGTTCACCAGCAGTGTTTGGCAGTGATTGTATGTTGCATCAGTTCACCAGCAGTGTTTGGCAGTGATTGTCATTTGCATCAGTTCACCAGCAGTGTTTGGCAGTGATTGTATGTTGCATCAGTTCACCAGCAGTGTTTGCAGTGATTGTATGTTGCATCAGTTCACCAGCAGTGTTTGGCAGTAATTGTCATGTTGCATCAGTTCACCAGCAGTGTTTGGCATGTTGCATCAGTTCACCAGCAGTGTTTGGCAGTAATTGTCATGTTGCATCAGTTCACCAGCAGTGTTTGGCAGTGATTGTTATGTTGCATCAGTTCACCAGCAGTGTTTGGCAGTGATTGTCATGTTGCATCAGTTCACCAGCAGTGTTTGGCAGTAATTGTCATGTTGCATCAGTTCACCAGCAGTGTTTGGCAGTGATTGTCATGTTGCATCAGTTCACCAGCAGTGTTTGGCAGTGATTGTCATGTTGCATCAGTTCACCAGCAGTGTTTGGCAGTGATTGTCATGTTGCATCAGTTCACCAGCAGTGTTTGGCAGTGATTGTTATGTTGCATCAGTTCACCAGCAGTGTTTGGCAGTAATTGTCATGTTGCATCAGTTCACCAGCAGTGTTTGGCATGTTGCATCAGTTCACCAGCAGTGTTTGGCAGTAATTGTCATGTTGCATCAGTTCACCAGCAGTGTTTGGCAGTGATTGTCATGTTGCATCAGTTCACCAGCAGTGTTTGGCAGTGATTGTTATGTTGCATCAGTTCACCAGCAGTGTTTGGCAGTGATTGTTATGTTGCATCAGTAACAAAGTGATCAGACAGAGTCGTTTGATAATTGTATGTTGATCATTACAGCATGTTTGGGATTTCATCGTTCACCAGTTATTGGATATTGATGTTGCATAGTTCACCGTAGTTTTGGCATTGCATTTTATGTTGCATCAGTTCACCACAGCGTTTGAGATTGTATGTGCTCAGTTCACAGCATGTTTGGCAGTGATTGTTATGTTGCATCAGTTCACCAGCAGTGTTTGGCAGTGATTGTATGTTGCATCAGTTCACCAGCAGTGTTTGGCAGTGATTGTCATGTTGCATCAGTTCACCAGCAGTGTTTGGCAGTATTGTCATGTTGCATCAGTTCACCAGCAGTGTTTGGCAGTGATTGTATGTTGCATCAGTTCACCAGCAGTGTTTGGCAGTGATTGTCATGTTGCATCAGTTCACCAGCAGTGTTTGGCAGTGATTGTCATGTTGCATCAGTTCACCAGCAGTGTTTGGCAGTATTGTATGTTGCATCAGTTCACCAGCAGTGTTTGGCAGTGATTGTCATGTTGCATCAGTTCACCTAGCAGTGTTTGGCAGTGATTGTCATGTTGCATCAGTTCACCAGCAGTGTTTGGCAGTAAATGTCATGTTGCATCAGTTCACCAGCAGTGTTTGGCAGTGATTGTCATGTTGCATCAGTTCACCAGCAGTGTTTGGCAGTGATTGTCATGTTGCATCAGTTCCCAGCAGTGTTTGGCAGTGATTGTCATGTTGCATCAGTTCACCAGCAGTGTTTGGCAGTAGTTGCATCGTTTAAAGTTTTGCAGTGATTGTATGTAATCAGTTCACCGCAGTTTTGGCAGTGATTGTCATGTTGCATCAGTTCACCAGCAGTGTTTGGCGTGTTGTCATGTTGCATCAGTTCACCAGCAGTGTTTCGAGTATTGTATTTGCATCGTTCACCAGAGGGGAATTGTATGTTGCATCAGTTCACCAGCAGTTGTATCCCTGGCAGTATTGTATGTTGCATCAGTTCACCAGCAGTGTTTGGCAGTGATTTCAATATTGCTCAGTTCACCAGCAGTGTTTGGCAGTGATTGTCATGTTGCATCAGTTCACCAGCAGTGTTTGGCAGTGATTATCATGTTGCATCAGTTCACCAGCAGTGTTTGGCAGTAATTGTCATGTTGCATCAGTTCACCAGCAGTGTTTGGCAGTGATTGTTATGTTGCATCAGTTCACCAGCAGTGTTTGGCAGTGATTGTCATGTTGCATCAGTTCACCAGCAGTGTTTGGCAGTGATTGTTATGTTGCATCAGTTCACCAGCAGTGTTTGGCAGTGATTGTCATGTTGCATCAGTTCACCAGCAGTGTTTGGCAGTGATTGTCATGTTGCATCAGTTCACCAGCTTAGTGTTTGGCAGTGATTGTCATGTTGCATCAGTTCACCAGCAGTGTTTGGCAGTATTGTCATGTTGCATCAGTTCACCAGCAGTGTTTGGCAGTGATTGTCATGTTGCATCAGTTCACCAGCAGTGTTTGGCAGTGATTGTCATGTTGCATCAGTTCACCAGCAGTGTTTGGCAGTGATTGTCATGTTGCATCAGTTCACCAGCAGTGTTTGGCAGTGATTGTCATGTTGCATCAGTTCACCAGCAGTGTTTGGCAGTGATTGTCATGTTGCATCAGTTCACCAGTAGTGTTTGGCATGTTGCATCAGTTCACCAGCAGTGTTTGGCAGTGATTGTCATGTTGCATCAGTTCACCAGCAGTGTTTGGCAGTGATTGTCATGTTGCATCAGTTCACCAGCAGTGTTTGGCAGTGATTGTTATGTTGCATCAGTTCACCAGCAGTGTTTGGCAGTGATTGTCATGTTGCATCAGTTCACCAGCAGTGTTTGGCAGTGATTGTCATGTTGCATCAGTTCACCAGTAGTGTTTGGCAGTGATTGTCATGTTGCATCAGTTCACCAGCAGTGTTTGGCAGTGATTGTCATGTTGCATCAGTTCACAATATCTTTATAGATTGTCCTGTAAGTGTATATACAAAATTAACTTCATATGTTTCCACTGCCCATTAAACTCTGACCTCCTTGTTGAAAGTTTCTCCTTGTTGAAAGTTTCTCCTTGTTGAAAGTTTCTCCTTGTTGAAAGTTTCTCCTTGTTGAAAGTTTCTCCTTGTTGAAAGTTTCTCCTTGTTGAAAGTTTCTCCTTGTTGAAAGTTTCTCCTTGTTGAAAGTTTCTCCTTGTTGAAAGTTTCTCCTTGTTGAAAGTTTCTCCTTGTTGAAAGTTTCTCCTTGTTGAAAGTTTCTCCTTGTTGAAAGTTTCTCCTTGTTGAAAGTTTCTCCTTGTTGAAAGTTTCTCCTTGTTGAAAGTTTCTCCTTGTTGAAGTTTCTCCTTGTTGAAAGTTTCTTTATTGAAAGTTTCATCATATTAACTTTATCTTGACTTGACACTTCATCTGTAGTTTTTATTACACCATCTGCAGTTTTTATTACACCATCTGCAGTTTTTATTACACCATCTACAGTTTTTATTATACCATCTGCAGTTTTTATTATACCATCTGCAGTTTTTATTATACCATCTGCAGTTTTTATTATACCATCTTCAGTTTTTATTATACCATCTGCAGTTTTTATTATACCATCTGCAGTTTTTATTACACCATCTACAGTTTTTATTATACCATCTACAGTTTTTATTATACCATCTTCAGTTTTTATTATACCATCTGCAGTTTTTATTATACCATCTTCAGTTTTTATTATACCATCTGCAGTTTTTATTATACCATCTGCAGTTTTTATTATACCATCTGCAGTTTTTATTATACCATCTGCAGTTTCACTCCCTATTATTAACCTTTGCACATTTCTCCTTTTGTACATCCTTACGCACAGTATTGTTTTACCCTTTTGAGTTTAGCACTTCTTTTAATTATTTAATTTCATGTTTCATATCTCAAATATAACTACATACTGGGCTGGTAATCCCTTCTGAAAAATTACTAAATTTAATAAGAAAAACTTTTGTTTTTCTTTTTAAGTCACCGTGCCTGGTGGAATACAGCTGGTTCATTAAAAAACTACATAACCAGATGGTGCACTTACATTTAGTTGGAAACCAGCTGAGAAAACATTATATCTTTTATAATGAAATCATATTTAGTTACATCATCAGTTACAGTTGGTTGATTAAGTGTAGATATACTGAGAACAAAGTGGTAATGTACTACATTGATGAAATATACTTAGTGTCATCATCCAGTACAATGAAAGTGTTGTAAGTGGCAGATATACTGGAGAACAAAGTGGTAATGGTGACTACATTGTTATGAAATATACTTAGTGTCATCATCCAGTACAATGAAAGTGATGTAAGTGGCAGATATACTGGAGAACAAAGTGGTAATGGTGACTACATTGTTATGAAATATACTTAGTGTCATCATCAGTACAATGAAAGTGTATGTAAGTGGCAGATATACTGGAGAACAAAGTGGTAATGGTGACTACATTGTTATGAAATATACTTAGTGTCATCATCCAGTACAATGAAAGTGTTGTAAGTGGCAGATATACTGGAGAACAAAGTGGTAATGGTGACTACATTGTTATGAAATATACTTAGTGTCATCATCCAGTACAATGAAAGTGTTGTAAGTGGCAGATATACTGGAGAACAATGTGGTAATGGTGACTACATTGTTATGAAATATACTTAGTGTCATCATCCAGTACAATGAAAGTGATGTAAGTGGCAGATATACTGGAGAACAAAGTGGTAATGGTGACTACATTGTTATGAAATATACTTAGTGTCATCATCCAGTACAATGAAAGTGATGTAAGTGGCAGATATACTGGAGAACAATGTGGTAATGGTGACTACATTGTTGTGAATCTTCCTGAATGTCCAGACTTGAAGGTGACCTCATTATTCTGACAATTACAACTACACCTTCAACAACCAGTCAACATAAGTCAACTTACTATAATACTGTACTCATATTAATATAACACTGTATTATCAACAAATTTTACACTAAAATTTATTACCTCTTAACAGCTTAATAGTTTACATTAATATTTGTTTATTGTCTTTATAAAACCTAAGTATAGAGTTTTATTAAAGTCAATAAATTATTTTGTAATATATTTTTTATAGTCTAAAAATTCAGTAGTTTATCAATCATTATGAAGTAATAACAAAGACAACTGAATATGTTATGATGACAGTTTTTTTCTAAATTTAGTACACAGAATTATAAGATTTAGGAATTGTATTTATTGACTGTTGGAAAAATATTGTAATGTATCATCTGTTACTTTCTTCCATTAATGACTGTGGGTAGGATATTATATCATCTATATTGTCTTCTGTACTTCAAGTATTTTATCTTCCATTAATGACTATGGGTAGGATATTATATCATCTATATTGTCCTCTCTACTTCAAGTATTTTATCTTCACATTTTCCTTCCATCTTCCTCATTATTGGTAGATGTCTTTATTAACTTACCGACAACATAGAAAATATTTATTATATTTTCCTACATATATTTCAGTATTGTCTTTATTGTCTTACTTTATGTTTACCTTCCTCAGAAGTGTTGTGTAGTTAAACTGTCCATAACCCTCATATTGAAACACCTTCACTCTCAATACATTTTTCAAAATATAAAAATAATTTTGTCATCTGAAAGAGTAAGAAATCTTTTCTAAAAGTAATAATGATGCAAAAAAAAAAACTCAAGTTATACAGGCTAGAAGTTGGGCAAAATAGCAGCAATTTCCTTTAATTTGATGCTCATTTTAGGACAATTTCAGTGCTCAGATTTTTTGCTAGTATATCTTCCTCACTATAAATAGTCTAAAACAAACCTAAAATAGACCGTAATTTTTATTTTAATTGTGGCAGGATTATTTTTATACTGTGCCGACTCACCACACATTGTTTCATGTCTAGGACAACACTTGCTGCTCAGCAAATGTGAGGCGTCTGTGAATTAAAGATGGTATTTGTGAACACTTCTATGATGAATAATATGCAGAGATTAAGTGTGTGTTAATGTATACATTTTTGATATGTGCTGTTATTTACCAATGATGTGTCCAGCTGGTATTGCATACTCTCATGTTGTATGCTGCTTTAATGTATTATCTCATGATAATAGTTGATGAATACTCTCATGGTGATGATGTATGCTGCTTTAATGTATTATCTCATGATAATAGTTGATGAATACACTCATCTTGATGCAGGTTACTCATACAAACAAAAACACTTAACAGTATTACTTAAGAAAGAATATATTGATTACTTGATTATTTACAGTTTATATAAAGTAATAAAACAATAAAAATATATTCTATGAATTATTTAGGCTTGTACCAATACATTGCTTACTATTCCATTTAATTAGAATTTGTATTAAGTCTTTGGATTTTAATTGTAAAAAAATGTCATGTTCTTATTTACAATATAATTTTGTAAATAATGTTGCATTTAATGTATAATTAATGTTCTTCTAGTTTAAAAAAAATTCTAAACATTAGGTAATTAGAACAATAATCAAGAGATAATAATTATATACTATAAGAAAACAATAATAACTATCATTATCAAAGTATTTAGAGAACAAAATGCATGTATGAAAGTTCTTCAAGATAACCTTATCATTTCATGTTTCAAAGACTTTCAGTAAAACAAATGCTAATAGAAAGTTCAGTTTCAAAATAAAACATATACAGTGTTCAGAGATGTTTGAAAGACTTTCATTAAATCAAATCTAATAAAACACATGAGAGTTCATTCACAAGATAAACCATATCAGTGTTCAGAGTGTTTGAAAGACTTTTCATGTAAATCAATCTAATAACACATGAAGTTCATTCACAAGATAAACCATATCAGTGTTCAGAGTGTTTGAAAGACTTTTCACAAATCAATCTATAAACACATGAGAGTTCATTCACAAGATAAACCATATCAGTGTTCAGAGTGTTTGAAAGACTTTTCACGTAAATCACATCTAATAAACACATGACAGTTCATTCACAAGATAAACCATATCAGTGTTCAGAGTGTTTGAAAGACTTTTCACGTAAATCACATCTAATAAGACACATGACAGTTCATTCACAAGATAAACCATATCAGTGTTCAGAGTGTTTGAAAGACTTTAAACAAAAATCACATCTTATACAACACATGAGAGTTCATTCACAAGATAAACCATATCAGTGTTCAGAGTGTTTGAAAGACTTTTCACATAAAACAAATCTAATAAGTCACATGAGAGTTCATTCACAAGATAAACCATATCAGTGTTCAGAGTGTTTGAAAGACTTTAAACAAAAATCACATCTAATAAGACACATGAGAGTTCATTCACAAGATAAACCATATCAGTGTTCAGAGTGTTTGAAAGACTTTTCACGTAAATCACATCTAATAACACACATGAGAGTTCATTCACAAGATAAACCGTATCAGTGTTCAGAGTGTTTGAAAGACTTTAAACAAAAATCACATCTTGTACAACACATGAGAGTTCATTCACAAGATAAACCATATCAGTGTGCAGAGTGTTTGAAAGACTTTTCACGTAAATCACATCTAATAAGACACATGAGAGTTCATTCACAAGATAAACCCGCTTCAAGGGAGGCTCCTTGGTGTGATGAAGAGGCTCTTGGTCTGAGGAATTAGACCTTTTGGTCTCCTTTCTCAGAACAAACCTAATTACCCTCCACTGCCCCCTCCTCTTCCTCTTCCTCCATTTTCCCTTCCCTTTTCCCCTCCCCTATCCCCTCCTTGTTTTCAGCCTTTGGGATTGTCCCCTAAGGCATAATGGTTCCTAGGTAGGGGGATGGGTACAGTGGTCCATCCCATTCCATTGAGGTTCTTGGCGGTGGTGTAGTTTGCTGTGGAATCTGGATCGCCTAGGGATGTTCTGGTCCCTCTCTGGTCTCCCGGGGGTGGCTTTGGGTGTCTTTCGGGTGACAGGTGTATCTCTGGAGGCCACCTTTCGGATTCCGGGAGTGGTGGCCAAAGAAGGTATGCTTTGTGGTGAGTGTCCTGCCGCCCTCTCTTTTCCACCGAGGTGGCTTGGTGGATGTGAGGTTGCTATCCCGGATTGCTGGTTTACTGGCTTGAAGGGTAGGGTATGGTACGGGTTCCATTCCGCATCTGCACTACTTGTGGTGTTGAGGTTCTCTTGGACATGGAGGGGTATTTACGCCCCTTTTATTCCTCCTAGGAGCTATTCCTCCACATTCCCTCCGCCCTTTTTTTATTCTTTTTTTTTTCTTTTTATTTCCTTTTTTTTTTCAAAAACAAAAAGAAAGAAGTAACTTAACCATGGACATCCAACTCTGTGAACCTACGACCCCTGGGCCCCTTCCTGTTACTGCACCCTGTTCTGACCCTGCCTCATTAACAGACCACTCTTCAGACACTTCCAATACCCCTGTACCTCTTGCTGGTGCCGGTTCGTCACCTGCTTCACGTACCGGGGTTCCGACTGGCCCTTTTGATACGCCTAACCTCCGCTCTTCTCGGACCATGCTTCCAGCATCTCTCTGTACGGTACGGCAATTTTCAGGTTGCCCACCCGTCCCATGTCGGACCAACGCTGGTCCCACTTCTAAACTCCCAAGACCCTTACATGATGATGCTTCGTTGCTTCATTCTCATTCAGCTCAGAAACAACTAGGTCATCACGCACTCCCCTTAAATACTATGTTTGACACTACACAATAGACTAAGTTTTTTACTCTGAGACCAACTTCCTCTACTGGCTATCTTTCCGATCCTAGTATTGGTAAGGCGCTCCTATGTCATGTGGGTAAAGATATCTCTTTACACTCTCAAAAGCGGCACACGTATCGTCATGGTCCAGAATGCTGGCCAAGCTTGCAATCTTTCTCCCCTTATGACCATAGATGCTATTCCTGTCACTATTGAAAAACATCATTCTCTCAATTCTTGTAGTGGTACTGTCATTCTACCACATACCATTGTCTAATAGAATTTCCAAACATGTGGTGGTGGCATTCTGGAGCAGCTTGAGCTTCAAGACCTTCCTATACTCAAAGTTGACACTTTTGTCCTCCCTGCCATCAGGGAAGGCGATGTTCTTGCAATATTGCTCGCTTAACATTTGCCTGCCATGACCTTCTGCTCTCAGTTTACATTGCGGGACACCGTTTACAAGTTCAAGGTGATCCTACACGCAACAGTTAAAACTGCTGGCTTTGGTCAAGCAATATTGCAGGTCTGGCAATGCCCAGTCTGGTGCACGACCATGCCAATCCTTCTTGTAGTCTACCTCTCTTGCCTTAATGTCTGAGGCACACTCATCTTACTCGCTTGTCAAGTTTCTTAAATGAGCGTGAACTGTCTCAAAGGGGAAGGCTTCCCATATGCTATGGCTGTCTCTCATCTACGCCTTCAAGGAGACTTCCTCGTATTTCCTATTCTCGCTTACTAAACTGTCCCCCAATTCTCGGGTCCCAACTCCCACAGCTTCCTCTGTGTTCACCCCATCCTCAGTCACCCCTGTCTCGAATTCTTTTGCTCTCCATGGCTCCAAGGTCCCTACCATACTGAACTCACCTCTTCCTCTACTCACTTGCACAGTTCTGTGTCTACACGCCCTCATCCAACACCTCAGCCTCACCGCCCCTCTCCTCAGAAGTCCAGCAAAAAATCCCCATTGTTAAACTCCTCTCACCCCTCCTTCCCTTCTCCATCCTGCACATTTTTTCTTCCCAGTTTCTATGCCTGGTTTCTCATCTCCAACTAGTTCTGTTACGTGTGTGGAGGTTCGTCTTCCTCTTTGTTCATTGCCTTCATCCACTGTCCCCTCCCAAGTTTCTTCCTCTACTGCCCCTTCCCAGTTCGCTTCCACTCCTGTCCCCTCCCAAGCCTCTTCGACAGTTTCCTCTTCCATTTCCTCACCCCCTACTTTAGTACAGTCCATAGTCTCCCCGATTATTGCTCACCCTCCTCCTTCCATCTCTAATGTGGTCCCACATCCTGCATCTTTGTCCTCTGAAATGCTAGAAGCTATCACAGAATATATTACGAAGAATCGAACATTGATGGACACCCCTCCACCTCCGGTTCCTCCTCCTCTCTGTCTACACCCCTCCTTCCTCCACAACATTCCAATCCTTCACTGCTTACAAATCTTCTGCTGCCTCCACATGTGGACTTTTGTAACCCTACTAGTCCATAGATACCTCTACTTTCGGCTTTCTTGTATCTTTCTCTTTGTAAATCATGGCTTATTTACAGTGGAATATCCACGGCCTCAGGGGTAACCTGGGTGAGTTTCAGGTGTTGCTCTCCCAGTTTTCCCCTGTTGGTGTCTGTTTACAAGAACCCAAATTACACTCTGCTGTTATCCATCCCTTCTCGGGCTATGATTTATTTTATTCATCGGATCCTTTTTCTGATGGAACCTTTAATGAAAGTGCTCTTCTTATACACACTGGTATTCCATACCGTCAGCTCTTTGTTCATACTTTTTTGCATTATACTACAGCTCATATCCACTTGAATAAGTGGAATACACTCTGTTTTTTGCATCTCTCCCCTTCTCAGGCACGCATTGTGTATCCCACAATCCGGTTTCTTCCTTACCGCCACCCCTTCTGTTACTTGGTGATTTTAATGCCCACCATTTTCTCTGGGAGGTCTCACTGTGACTCCGCAGCATACAGTTGGAGGCTTTCTTGCTTCTCTACCCCTCCATGTTTTAAATACGGGTACTCCCTCCCATTTTGATCCTCGAACTCATTCTTTCTCTTGCATCAATCTCCCCGTCTGCTCTTCCTCAACTGTCCTCGACTTCGCCTGGTCTGTCCTCTCGGACTTGCATAACAGCTATCATTTTCCAATCATCCTTATGTCTCCTTCATATTCTCCACCTCCTCATAGCACACGCTAGCAATTTGACTGGGCGAATTGGGACCTTTACGCACATCTTACTGCTTTTCATGAGGCTCCTTCCTCGTCCTCCATTGATGAGGTTTTACATCTCTTCTCGTCCTCCGTCTTAACCACAGCTTCACATTCTATTCCCCAAACCTCTGGCAAGCATTCTCAGAAGTGCATGCCTTGGTGGTCTCCTGCTTGTGCTCGGGCAGTACATTTGAAATGAGCTGCGTGGGGCAGGTACCGGTACAACAGAACCACAGAGAGATGCCTTGATTTTAAACAGTAGAGAGCAATTGCTCACCATGTCATCTGTGATGCTAAACGCACTTGCTGGCAGGATTACGTTTCTTCCGTCACTTTGGCTTCCTTGATGAGTGCAGGTTGGAAAAAAGTACGGAAACTGAGTGGTAAATTCTCCCCAACTCGGCTCCTGTTCTTTGGGTTGCCAGTGTCGATATAGCATAGCACACCCTCTTGCCGTTGCCACTGAAATTGATAATCATCTGGTTCGCATTTCTCAGGGGCTGCATCTATGCCCCTCATTCCTTTTAAGTCTGCCAGCAAGTTAAAGCCCTTAGATTTTTCTTCTCTCAGAGAAGAATCTTATAATGTGCCTTTTACCCTTCAAGAACTGGAGGCAACACTCTCCGCTAGCCGCTCATCAGCAGCTGGGCCAGACGGCATACATATTCGTATGCTACAGCATTTACATCAGTCAGCTCTTGCAGTCCTCTTACGACTCTTTAATCTTATATAGTCGCAAGGAGTTCTTCCCCAGCTGTGGAAATCTGCTATTGTTCTCCCTTTTCGCAAACCGGGTGGTACTGGACATGATACCTCCCACTACCGTCCCATTGCTCTTACCAGTGCAGTTTGGAAGGTGATGGAACGTCTGGTTAATTGACGTTTGATGTGGTATTTAGAGACGCACAGTAGTTTCTCCACTAGTCAATATGGCTTTCGTAAGGGCCGTTCTACCATTGACCCCTTACTGCGCTTGGATACATATATTCATAATGCCTTTGCTAATAACCACTCGGTTATCACCATCTTTTTTGACCTTGAGAAGGCATAAAACACAACTTGGAGATATAATATCTTATCCCAGGCCAACTCCTTAGGCCTCCGAGGCAATCTACCATTTTCCTTGAGGCCTTCTTAACTGAAAGACATTTCCGTGTCCAGGTTAACAATATGCTTTCCCCGGAGTTTGTCCAAGCTGAAGGTGTCCCCCAGGGATGTGTTCTGAGCACAACACTCTTTTTCTTTGTTATAAATGATCTGGCATCTATTCTCCCATCCAATATTTGGTTATCGCTTTATGTTGATGACTTTGCTATAGCTTGTGCGGGCGTTGACTGTCACCTCATTGCAATTTCGCTCCAGCATGCAATCAACTGTGTTTCAGATTGGGAAACCACTCATGGATTTAAATTTTCTAGTAGTAAAACTCACCAAATTACGTTCACTAGACGTTCAGTTGTCTCTGATCATCCATTGTACCTATACGCTCGCATATCCCAGAACGTGATACGGTCAGGTTTCTCGGCCTCCTGTTTGACCGTCGATTGTCCTGGAAACCTCACATTACCTCTCTGAAGGCAACTTGTCACAGCCGGCTGAACCTCCTTAAAATCCTAGCACATCTTTCATGGGGGGCTGATCGTAGAACTCTCCTTCGCCTGCATGCAGCCCTAATTTTATCGAAACTCGATTATGGCGACCAGATATATTCGGTGGCCTTCCCTGCTTCTCTCTCTAGCCTTAATCCCATCCATCACCAGGGATTGCGTTTATGCCTTCGTGCTTTTCGTTCTTCCCTGGTTGAGAGCCTCTATGTAGAAGCGAACATTCCATCCTTGTCCGATCGTCGTGATGCACATTGCCTTCGCTATTATGTTCACGCTCACGACCTCCGCAATCCTTCCATGTATAGGATTGTCACAGATGTTACTAGACGCTCTTTATTTGTTCGTCGCCCCTGTTTACTTCGTCCCGTTTCTCTTCGCCTACATTCCCTCTTGTCTACTCTTCAGCTACCACCTTTCTATGTTCATGTGGCTTCTCCCTTTCCCCTACCCCCTTGGGAAGTTCCTGCTGTCCGTGTCTGTTCTTTTCCACAGCCATGCACGAAAGCCCAACTGCCTAAGGCGGCTTCTCGCTCTCTTAGACTAGACCACTTTCATTCTCATTCCCATGCCATCACTGTATACACCGATGGTTCTAAGTCTTCTGATGGCGTCAGATTCGCAGCAGTGTTTCCAGACAGTGTCGTGCGAGGGCATCTATTATCCTCGCTAGCATTTTTATGGCTGAATTGTATGCCATTCTTGTAGCACTTATCCGTATTGCTTCTATGCCTGAGTCACCATTTGTGGTCGTTTCAGACTCAGTGCTTTACAGGCTATTGAAAATTTGATACACCTCACCCCCTAGTTCTTCGTGTCCAACTTTGGTTACACCGTATCTCTAGCAAGCACAAATATATTGTTTTTTGTTGGGTCCCTGGTCATTTTGACGTACAGGGCAATGAACAGGCAGACACTGCTGCGCGGTCAGCAGTACATGACCTTCCAGTTTCATATAGAGGTGTTCCATTTACGGACTATTTTGCGGTCGTTACTACCCACCTTTGCACCCATTGGCAACATCGTTGGTCTGACCTGCTACATAACAAACTTCATTCTATTAAACCGAGTATAGGTTTCTGGCATTCTTGTCACCAATGTCGAGGTTGGGAGACTACACTCTCCCGTCTTCGCATCGGCCACACTCGTCTTACTCACGGGTATCTCATGGAGAGGCTCCTTTACCTCCAACGTCGTCTTCGCTCTGCGGCCCTTTCTTTACCTTCCCTTCTTGCTGATGGACCCTCCTTTAATCCTGACTCTCTCATTGACTTTTTGACAGAAACTGATATACTACACAAACTCTGAAGATTATTCCTATAGCACTCCCTCAGTCCCTTCTACCTCAATCTCTTACTACCCTCTATCCCTGCACAATCCACTGCCCCGCTGCACTCCATAACCTACTAATCATCCCTCTCACTACCCATTATCCCTGCATCCTGCCCTGTCCTGCTGCACTGTATGACCCTAGTAGTTTAGTGCTACTTTTGATTATAATAATGATGAACTGTCTGCTTTATCACTGTTGTTGATGTACTGTCTGCTTTATCACCATTGTTGATGTAATGTCTGCGTTATCACTGTTGTTGATGTACTGTCTGCTTTATCACTGTTGTTGATGTACTGTCTGCTTTATCACTGTTGTTGATGTACTGCCTGCTTTATCACTGTTGTTGATGTACTGTCTGCTTTATCACTGATGTTGATGTACTGCCTGCTTTATCACTGTTGTTGATGTACTGCCTGCTTTATCACTGTTGTTGATGTACTGTCTGCTTTATCACTGTTGTTGATGTACTGTCTGCTTTATCACTGTTGTTGATGTACTGTCTGCTTTATCACTGTTGTTATGTACTGTTGCTTATCACTGATGTTGATGTACTGCCTGCTTTATCACTTGTATGCTGCTGCTTTTCCTGTTGTTGATGTACTGCTGCTTTATCACTGTTGTTGATGAATGTCTGCTTTATCATGTTGTTGATGTACTGTCTGCTTTATCACTGTTGTTGATGTACTGTCTCTATACTGTGTTTATGTACTGTCTGCTTTATCACTGTTGTTGATGTACTGTCTGCTTTATCACTGTTGTTGATGTACTGTCTGCTTTATCACTGTTGTTGATGTACTGTCTGCTTTATCACTGTTGTTGAGTTGGTTGTTTTGGCTTTGGTGTTGGTTATTGTGTTGCAGGAAGTACTGTTGGTGTAAGTGTTGTCGCTGTTGCTTGTTTGTTGTCGTTGTTCTTGGTCTTGTATTGTCTACTTAATCTTTGATGTTTTCAGTGTTTTACGTCATCATTGTCGTTATTGTCGTTGTTGATGATGCAATGTCTATCATAAGTGATTTTGACGTATTATATGTGTCATCAAATGTTGTTATTGTATTATTTATTTTACCAATGTTACTTTTGTGTTATCTACTGTATAACTCTTATTGATGTACTCACTGTGTCATCACTGTTGTTGTTGATGTAATGCTTACGTCATCAGTTTAATTTATGTATTGCCTGTGTCATTTTTATTGTTTTTATATTGTTTTTATATTGTTTGTGTCATCATTGATGCTGTTGATAGTTTGTTTGAATCCTCAA